>JARJLU010011636.1:32500-157757 GCA_030272975.1 Sparidentex hasta
AGTGTTGTGTCTTTTGTTAAACGTGTCCTAGTTTCATCAGCAGCTGCTGTGAACTCGTCCGTCCTCTCGGGACGACAAAGTTAAAGTGATGATGTGAGTTTCTGTCATCACTTCATGGACGAGTCGAGCAGAAGGACAGTCGACTGAAAACGTCTTCGTCTGCTGATTCAGCTCTGCAGGGAGACACGACTGACTGAGGATCGGATCTGTGAGATGTATCAACACCTGAGGGTGTGTGTGTGTGTGTGTGTGTGTGTTACCTGCAGCTCCTTCTGAAGCTGTGTCACAGCGTGTGTGTGTTGGCTGCTCCACGCCTCCTCCCTCCTCCTCACGCTCTCCTCCAGACGAGACAACACACACTCCTGACTGCGCTGCAGCTCACGCACACACACACTCTTCTTCTCACACACACTCTGCAGGTGGGCGATCTACAGAGAGAGAGAGAGAGCTCGTCAGTTCTGAGAGTATGTAAATATACACGAACATCAGATACATTTTCTAAACAAACTAACAAATATCTTCATGTAGAACATTTGCCGAATTAACAAGAAGGTCCAAATAATGCAGAATGAGTCAGAGACAGAGTTTCACAGAGTTTATAAAGTGTCTCCAACTCAACAACTCACTAAACTGACACATTTGTTAAGGGAGTCTGGTGATGATGTGTTTACTAACACACACACCTTGTCGTTTGCCTTCCGGAGTTCAGAGGTCAGCAGGTCGACCTGTTCGTTGATGACGTCACTCAGTTCCTTCCAGGTTAAATTACCCAGGATGCTCTGGGACTGATTGAGGAAGACGCAGCTGGCCAGCAGGCGCTGGTAGATACAGTAGAGGAAGGACAGACGGGCCTGACACACACACACACACACACACACACACACAGTGTGATATGGTTTTATTGGATTTACTCAGCATCATAAACTGTTTAATTAAATGTGTTCAACATAATGAAATTACAGCAACACACAGAGAGACACAGAGGAACCAGTGAAAATATTAGTTTAAATAATCACCTTTGACTCTTGTTGGTAGTCGTCTGTTATCTTCTGCACCTCTGCCGTCCTCTCCTCCTTCTCTCTCTCCCTCGCCTCCTTCTCTCTCCCTCTCTCCTCCCTCTCTCTCTCCAGCTCGACCTGCAGACCTCGGCTCTGCGTCGACCAATCAGAGCTCTCCTGGCGCAGGCGAGTCACTTCCTGCTCCAGTTTGGTCAGCAGCTGCCGTGACTCCTGCCGCAGACAGGTGAAGACAGGTGAAGACAGGTGAGTTGGTCTGATGTTAAAACATGTGTTTTTCCTCTGAGGTTTGGTTTGGGATCAGATCTACCTCCAGCTGTCTGCTCTGGTCTGAGGTCAGCTGTCGGAGCGTCTGGTTCTCCTGCTGAAGCTTCTCTGACGCAAACAGCAGATCCTCGACCTGCAGGAGGACGCACAGATGAACCGTGTGTGTGTGTTACCTGTGTTATCTGTGTGTGTGTGTGTGTGTGTGTGTGTGTGTGTGTGTGTGTTACCTGTCTGTCAGTGGTTTCCTGTCTGTGTTGGCAGGTGTTGAGCGTCGTCTTCAGCAGCTGCAGGACTTCAGCAGAAGGACTCATGTTCCCATCATGCTTTGCTGGAGGAAACAGACACAGACACACACACACAAGAGATCAGTCAGACCCTCTGACACAGCGTCAGGTGTTTCAGCAGGTGTGTGTGTGTGTATACCTGTGTTGTTGTGTAGTTGGAGTGTGTCTCTGATGTGTTTCATGCAGTCCGTCTGTCGCTGAGCCGCCTGACCACAGAAGAAGAAACCAGGAGGACTAAAGGGTCAGTTCACTCAAATACACTGCTGCAAGTGTGTGTGTGTGTGTGTGTGTGTGTGTGCTACCTGCTCCAGCAGTGTGTGTGTGTTGGCGTGCCGTCTCTCCTCCTCCTTCAGCTTCTCTGTGAGGTCAGAGGTCGTCTTCTTCTCCGTCTCCAAGGCAACGCTCAGGTCAGACTTGCACTGCTCGTATTCATCCTGCAGCCTGCACACACACACACACACACACACACACACACACACACACACACACACATCAGTATAAGGCAGTAACTGAAGTAATAGATTACCTGTGCAGCAGGTGTACCTCTGCAGAGCGTGCTCAGTGCTGCTGCTCCTCTCTCTCTCCAGGCTGTAGGCTCGCTCCACCTCCCTCAGCTGAGCTCTCAGCAGCTCCAGGCTGCACGACGCCTCCTGCTGGCCGGACCGCTCCGCCACCAGCACCGCCTCCAGGTCCCGGACCCGCAGCTGACGGGTCACAGCACCACCGAGAGGGAGAGACGGGTCACAGGTTAATATATACAGTACTGTGTGTGTGTGTGTGTGTGTGTGTGTGTGTGTGTGTGTGTGTGTGTGTGTGTGTGTTACCTGGATGATCTCAGAGTTGAACTTGGTCTCCAGGTGAGCCGCTCGCTCGGCCTCGATGTTTGACTCCAGAGTCTTGATCCTCTGATCGCAGACCTGCAGAGAGGAGACACAGTCTGTTCACCTCCTTCTCCTCCTCCTCAACCCCCGCCCCCCCTCCTCTTCATCCTCCTCCTCCTCCTCACCTCCTTCTCCCTCCTGCTCCTCTCCTCTCTCTCCTTCAGGTATTTTAGGTCATTGGCTTGTTGTCTGTTAAGCTCCGCCTCCTTCTCTCTCTCCTTCTGCACCTCCGTCATTCTCTTCTCCGTCTCCTCCAGGGCCTCCTCGTGATCCTGGACGACACACACATTTAGTGTCCATCCACTGTGTGTGTGTGTGTGCGTGTGTGTGTGTGCGCGTGTGCGTGTGCGTGTGCGTGTGTGTGTGTGTGTGTTTGACCTGCAGCAGGCGGTGCAGTCGTTGGTTTTCGGAGCTGAAGCTCTGGATCAGTCGGTCTCGCTCCTCCACCTCCTGCTGCAAAGCATGCTGGTCCTCCTCTCTGGCCTGCCGGGTGATGTCCAGAGCTTTCTGCAGCTCCTCCACCTTCTGCTGGAGCTGCGCTGCTCGCTCTGACAACACACACACACACACACACACACACACACACACACACACAGTAACTCAGGTGCTCCCCTGTTGACCCCGGCTCAGCACTTTGAGGTTTGACGTTTGATTCGTGTACCTGTGAGTGTGAGCCTGTCCCTGCCGAGCTCGGAGGCGTCTCTGCGGCTCACCGTCAGCTCGTACTGAAGCTCCACCCGCTGAGCTTCTCCTCGCTCCACCGTCGACCTCAGCCGGGTCAGCTCCGCCTGCAGCCGACACAGCTGAGACACACACACACCGAGAGGTTACAGCTGCAACCGTTCCATCACACGGCAGATATATTGATCACCGATTCATTGATTCAAAACACTCTCTTCTCCTCCTCATCACCACCCCTCTACACTTCCTGACCTCCTCCTCTCTGACAGTGAACTGAATATCTTTGTGTTGTGGATGAAACAATGAAACATTGATTTTTCACTGGATGGTTGAAGCTCTACAGAAATGACGGCCATCTTGTTGCCACATGAACCAACGAACATCTTCACCACTGAGGAAACAGACGATGGGCGGAGCACTTGAACGCACCATCAGCTGTGTGACTCTCACCTCCTGGTTGTGGCTCGCCGTCAGCTCCAGCTTCTCTTTCTCCAGCTGATTGGCTCTCCACCTCAGCCTCTCCGACTCCTCGCCTCCTTCTCCTCCGACAGACGCCACCCTCCTGCTCCTCGCCTCCCTCGCCCTCCTGCCTCCATCTCCTCGGCTTCTGTCCCTCCCTCGCTCCTCTTCCTCCCTTCCCTCTCTTCTTCCTCTCGCTCCTGCCTGCTTCTCCTTCTGGTGGCTGGTGGTGAGGATCAACCTGGAGGAGATTCAAAACAAAACCAGTGAGCTGGATGCACAGATTACATCAGAAAACATGTAAAAATGTTCCCATGTTGAGTCAAAGTATGAGACAAATAGTCAAAATTATGAGAAATAGGTCACTAATATTAGACAATTGTTGATTTGTATCTGATAATATAGATTTTTGACTTATATGTTTTTATATTTTTTTGTCTCTCAGAATTATGAGTCAAAAGCCATAATTTGAGATTTTAAAAAATCCAAATAAAGAAATAAAAAGTCAAAATTTGAGATAGGAAGCAATAATTTTGGACTTTAGGAATAAAAAACTACAATTTTGAGATTGGAGGTCGAAATTATTCTCATCAGTCAGAACAGATGAGTGTCAGCAGATACTGGACGGAAAATATACTAATAAATCAGCATGTGTGCATCCACATGTAGTTACAAACAGTAGTAACAGAGGTATTAATGTCACAGGTGCTGCTGTTAGGGGACACCTTGTCATCTCCTCCTCGGAGCTCCCCCGCGGCTCTCCACGGCCCTGCCCGCTCTCCCCGCGCCTCTCCCGGCCAGGCTTCCTCCTCCGCTCCGCTGGTTCTGTCTGCATGGCTCCGCTGCTGGGCTGAATCTAATAACCCTGAAGACACATTAGACTTTTATTATAAGCTAGTAAAACAATTATTTTTTTCATAGCTAACTATATCTAGCGAGTACTGAATGGACTTGATGGATCTCTATTTAAAGTGACTTTGCGGACAACCAGCAGGGACCCTGGAGGCTGTGTGGTACCGGGGGTGGAGGCTGGTTGCTCGGCTGCGGATGTTGCCTTGCCAGCAGACGCACTCAGCCTCACGTGAAGCAAATACGATCCCCATTTATAAATCTGTGAATTAAGCACTCACCATCATATCGTCCGAAACACACCCGTTTAATAACAAGAAGTGAGACTAATTACGATTTCGAAACACTATCTTTACACTTCGGTACATGTTACAACACAGAATATTGCTGATTTCCATGTGATTTCAATCTTTATCATTCTTAAATCTTACTGTAGGTCGTTGGGCGGCATTTAATAACTATCAACAACTCACAGCTGAGATTTTACTTGTATTAAGTGCTGCTTGGAGGAGCTATTCTATGCCGAATTCACCAGAAAGCTGTAACGATGCGGGGAACGTGTTAACAGATATTATTCCGTGTCTACTGTTTTGTCAGTCAACAATTCAAAATAGAATCCGTACATGTCGTGAATGGAATCTTGTTTCCCGGACGATAAACAACACAAACAAAGCCTCTTTTCCCGGTTAATATTCAGCCGTAGCTTCTTTGTGAGCTCCAAACCAGCTTTAACCTGAACGAGACGGTTTGAATAAACTTCTAGCAGAGCTGTATTACTAATAAAACTCGTTACTACCCAGTAGTTAACTTTTATAAACACTTACAGAGACGTTCATCCAGGAGCCGTTTGAATCTGACGCCATCTTTAGCGTCCTGGCGTCACTTCCGCATTGCCCTCCGGTTGGCTGGATAACCAGCCAATGGTGACCGTTCAGTTCGGATTTTTATTTTTAATTTATTTATTAAAGTTCATTCCTAAGTGGTGGGAGCCACAATGTGATTTCATTAAGGTTTTATTCATTTCTATTTTCAACACTTTATATTTACTCAGTTCTGTCTGTAGAGGGCGGTGTGATTGATCAACGGTCACATCTTTACAGCGTAGAAGAAGAAGGAAAGAAAACAACATGGCGGCGTCCAGTGAACACGCTGAAGTCCCGTCCACAGTGACAGATCCTCCAAACATTGACAAAACAGAAGCCCCAGAAACCTCCAGAGACCCGGACACTTCAGATTCAGAGCATGCAGGTCAGGACCCAGATCCGGACCCGGAAGAGGACGAAGATTCGGACGGAGGCGAACCGCCGGAGCCGAAGATCCGAGAAACCCCGGAGGACATCAAGCTGGAGGCGATCGCCAACACGGTGGCGCTTCACCCGAGCAGGGACATCCTGGTGTGCGGGGACGTGGACGGGGACGTGTACGCGTACTCCTACTCGTGTACGGAGGGGGAGAACCGGGAGCTGTGGTCGTCCGGACACCACATGAAGTCCTGCCGCCAGGTGCGCTTCTCCGCGGACGGGTTGAAGCTCTACAGCGTCTCCCGGGACAAAAACATCCACCTGCTGGACGCGGAGCGGGGACAGCTGGTGACGAGGATCCGAGGGGCGCACGGAGCTCCCATCAACAGCCTGCTGCTGGTGGACGAGAACATCCTGGCGACCGGAGACGACGGAGGCACACTCAAGGTCCGGACAGGAAGCCTTACCCTCACTTTAAACCATGTTCAAGGTCTTTAAAGGACTAATGAGCTGGTCTATAGACAGGTTCTGCTTGGTATGATGGTTTAAACTGTTTCCTCAGACTTTAAAGTATTGGTCTGATGGTCCCTCAAGGTCTATGGTTTCTTTTTGGTCTAAGTTGGTTTGGACCGGCTAGACCGGTGTTTCAATGGTCCTTCCATGTATTAGGGGACAGTGTTGGTCTCTGATGGTCTAAAATAGTTTTGGTTGGTCTCATTTGGTTCTTAATTTGTCCTAGTTGGTCTCTACCTTCTTTAGGATGGACTACACACAGTAATAATGTGTTAATGGTCTAAGCTGGTGGTCCAAGCTGATGATGGTCTCAATGGTCCTTAAAGAGACAAAATAGCATGTTACGGGTCCAAAATGGTCTTTTATTGGTCTAAGTTGGTTTTGAGATTTTAGTTTATTGACGGATGAAGCAAATTTTAACTTATTGATTTGTTGTGTCTGAAGGTTTGGGATATGAGGAAGGGGACGGACATCATGGATCTGAAACAGCATGAGGATTACATCAGTGACATCGCTGTGGACCAGGCCAAGAGAATCCTCCTCACTGCCAGGTAATGACGGCAATTACTACTGAGCTACATTGTTTCTATACCAGGGTTTGAGCCCACACCGGCCTCCTTCAAATCCAGGCTCTAATTTCATTTGCTGTAATCTGGTACAGTGGTGATGGTACCATGGGTGTCTTCAACATCAAGAGGCGGAGGTTCGAGCTGTTGTCGGAGTACCAGAGTGGTGATCTGACCTCGGTGGCGCTGATGAAGCGAGGCAAGAAGGTGGTTTGCGGCTCCAGCGAGGGGACCATCTACATCTTCAACTGGAACGGCTTCGGAGCCACGAGCGACCGCTTCGCCCTCAAGGCTGAGTCGGTTGAGTGCATCACCCCAGTGACCGACAACATCATGTGCACCGCCTCCATGGACGGGTACATCCGGTGAGTTTGAGAACCATTGGACCTGGTGGCTTGTTTTTAAAAAGGTCCACAACTTGATCTGTAGACATTTAGTAGTCTAAGTTGGTGATTTGATGTTTGTCAATAATCCAAAATGGCCTTTGATGCTCTAACCTGGTCTTTAAATGGTCCCAACCAATGTTGAGATGGCCAGAGGTGGTCTAAGATCTAAAGAGGTCTAAAGTACAGTGAAGTTTGTCTTTGTTGGACAAATCAGTCGTGGTCATCAGTTCATTGGATGTTTACTTTGGTACAAATCCCTTTTAGACTCCTGACTTCCTGATAGCCACCAGTCTAGGACCAGTCAGCTTAACTTGTTGCCTGTTAGTTTGCTCAGGACCTTCTTATTCAAAGCATCACGACATAACAGTTTACTAACGTTCTGTCTGTTCTCCATCAGAGCCGTGAACCTTCTTCCCAACCGGGTCCTGGGCTGCATCGGGCAGCACGTCGGCGAACCCATCGAAGAGCTCGCCACGTCCTGGGACTCACGCTTCCTGGTCAGCAGCGCCCACGACCAGCTCATCAAGTTCTGGGACATTTCCAGTTTGCCCAACATGACTGTCAACGAATACCGCAAGAGGAAGAAGAAACACGGCCGAATGAAGTCTCTCACTAAGAAAGCCCACGGAGAGAACGACTTCTTCTCAGGACTTGTAGAGGAAACAGAAACGAAGCCGGAGGAAGAAGGGGACGGGGAGGAGGAGGAAGAGGAAGAGGATGACAGCGACAGTGGCAGCGATTAAACAGCAGTTGGTTTCATGTTTTGAAACATGTCGTAACTGTGCCTTCAGACATTTTGGTGCCGAATATGGTGCTGTTATAAGTGCTGTTGGACGGCACTGTGGCAGGTCCTGGATTTGATCCCTGCAGTGTCAGAACCTCCTTCTAGATACGACTTAACAAGAAAACAAAACCACCAGTGATGAATCTGTGTTCATAAATGTGAATGTGAGGATGAGACAAATATATCTTTCCTCAAAACGATCACACTAAAGTTATTATAAGTAAAGATATCGTACGTCTGGGTAACGAACCTACATACTTTTTTGGAACAAACCAAATGTGTCTGTGACAGGGAGTCAGAAGTTTCTTCTTATATTGATCAGATCATTCCTGGTTTCAAACAAAATCAAGCAATTTTTCAAAAAAGTGTCTCACAGAAGTTATAACTCAGATGCTTGTGTTTCGGAAAACATCCAAGAACTTTTTCGTCTAATGAAAATAAACTTGTTTATTTGGGGAAAAATGTAACGTTTGTTATTTGTACCAAAAGTACAGTTGGACAGTGTTTGACAATACATTTGTATTTAATTAATAAAAGAAGTTACAGTTGCTTTTGATACATGCAAACTTTAATTTATTCAACACATGATAGTTCCTGAAAAGGGTACAAAGATGTTTTATGTTTTGCCGGTTCCATACAAGAGATGTCAGCTATTTTAATTGAGTTCTTATTAGTCACAACTATGTTGATTAAAAACTTGACAGTTAAAGGAGCAGTCTGTAGTTTTGGGGCAGAAATGTTAATAAGAAGAGACACAAAGCAAAATAATCAGACTCTTTTCGTCTTCATGACCGACCAACTGATCTTAAATGTGTTTCTAATTTATACTGTTTTACTTTGCTTACAAGTGTTCAAACAGTGCTCTGGGACCTTATGTACGTATAGACAAAAGTCTGTATTATTACCTCATTAATATTGTAAATATTAAAATAGTAATATTTGAATTTCTTCCCCAAAACCTCATAGTGCCCCTTTAAATGTCAGTAGCTGTTGGCTGTAGTATTGTTGTGGTTGTTGTTATTATTATTATCCGATTATTACCACAGTAATAATCATTGACACAGTTTAATGATAGTTCATTTAATGGTTATTATTATTTAAAATAATTTGATACCTGTATTTTATCAGTTCTGACCACCACTAATACCTCGGGGCTCCCCCCGCTGAGGTGGTACGGTCGGCTCAGTGGTAGAGCCCAACAGCCGGCGGGAAAGCACAGGAGGTCACGTGACAGTAGCTCATTCGCCAACATGGCGCCGTGCGTGGACTCGTAACTTAGGAACGAGAAGCCTCCTGTTGGACCGAGGGCAGAACCGAGGCGTTTCTCAGCGCTGACAGCAGGTCGTCGGTCGGGTTTCTGTAAGTACTCGTGTCACCGACGGGTCAACTGCCCGTGTTATAAAATGGCCGCCGCGCTGAGACGTTAGAGGTTCTGGCAGAGCTGACGGGCAGCTAGCTGCGGTTAGCTCCGGGGCTAGCATGGCTGTATTTGTAAACAATGAGAGATCGTGCGGCTCATAGCGAAACTACGGATCTGCTGATACGGTTAACACTCATGACTCACAGCTGAGAGGGTTTAATGTTCAGAGGCGTCAGTCTAACATCTAGTTTCACTTCTGACGTCTGTTGTTGGGATGATGTAAGGTAAACTGTGGTGACATCAGCGTGACAGACACTGATCGAATGATCTGATCTACAACCAGTGGAGCCTCTGTGTTAATTCTGTATTAATCAAAAGTTACTTGCTTCTGATCCAGAGTCAGTTTGACCCGGTGTCAGCAGCGAGAGGACGAAACACAGGTTTTTACTGTTGGACTGAAACTAAGCAGAACTTTAATCAATGGCGTCCAGGTCATGTGACCTATTGATTCAAAATCAATGCCGAATTCTCTTCCTGTATTGATTGAATGAGACACACCTCCTGTTATTGGATTTTAGTGCTCATCATTTTTTTTATTAATGTTTTATATTAAAAACGTTAATTTTTATCATTAGGTTTCACGGACAGTTTTTTCAGCAGCGTCCAGATCATGTGACCTATCGACTTGTAATCAATACTGAACCCCCTCTGCTTGAGGTGGATATTGATCTTCTCTTGATGTCTCTGTCCTCCATCAGCTGTGATCGATTCCCTCTCGGTGGTCGAGCTCTGAGGCAGCAGGATGCCCGGGAAACCCAGTGACCGCTTCAAACCAGGAGACCTGGTGTTCGCCAAGATGAAGGGCTTCCCTCACTGGCCTGCCAGGGTGCGCTCACACACACACACACACACACACACACACACACACACACACACATCATTGTATTTTCCCGCATCATGTTAAGACTGTGTTTGTTCTCAGGTTTGTAAGTCGGACGATGGATACAAGAAGCGAGTCCCCGTCTACTTCTTCGGGACCCATCAGTTGTATGTTACTCACAGATCAGTGACATCACTCCCCTGAAACACGATCAGCAGCACTGATTAAACTGCGATTGATCTCTCCTCCTTCCTCAGAGGTCACCTCCCTCCAGAGAACATCGTCCCTTTCGTCGGGAACAAGATGAAGTACGGCAGCGGCGTCCGCATCAAAGGCTTCGCTGAGGGCATGTGGGAGATCCAGAACACGCCGGGGGTCGGGAGCAAACTCAGAGTCAGTGTCTGTTTATTTTACAGTGGCCCTAATCCCCTTCTGTAGCAGTGTGTTTAATTAATCAACTGATTTCTGGTTCTCGGTTCTGTTGTGTCCTCAGGCAAACACGCCCAAATCTCCGCCCGCTAAACCGACCTCTTCCGCCAAAACTACACCTGCTAATCAGGCGACGAGTGACAAACTGAAAGCTGCGCCCACTAAGTCAACTCCCGGTAAATCTGCCCCCACAAAGTCTGACAGTAAAGCAGCTGCTGTGGCTCAAACTCCCACGAGAGCCTCTTTGAGATCGGCTCCAGAGAAACCAGCAGACACCACGCAGACGTCTAAACGGGCCTCAAAAGACGTCGCCTCGACAGATGTTCTGGAGACGGCTGCCAGCACGAGAAGCAGACGGTCGGCTGCAGGAGGGAGGAGTGAAAGTATCACCTCTGTAGAGGATAAGAAGGAGGTAAGAGAGGTCGGATGGTGTGTCTAAGTCCTCAAATGTTTCAGGGATGCAGATAATCCTTTGGAAGTTCAATACATTAAAACAGCACAGTAACTTTATCCTTTTCTCTCAGACAACGGCAAAAATGGCTAAACCAAAAACTCCTTCCAAAGCTTCTGAAACTGCTGCTAACAAACCTACTGAGACACAGACGAGTGCCGACACTACAGAGAGCAAACCGGCAGCTCAAACTACAAGTAAAGTTACTGAGCCTGAGAAGAAAACTCTGAGCTCCGCAGACGTCCAGACGAAGGCAACGAGCTCCAAACCAGCGCCTGAGAAGGTTGAAACGTCTTCAGCCTCCACCTCTACAGATACTGAGGAGGCAGCGAGGCCCGTCAGCACCAGGAGCAGAGTGGCAGAGTCCAAGGTACCGACACAGCCGGAGAAGAACCAGGAAACACGTGAGGTATACAGCGGACATTCACTCTGGTTTTAAAAATGATATTTTATGTGCCAACGTGGTGAGTTATCCCAGAAGTTAAAACATAATCTCTGAGCTCTCCTCCCGTCCCTGAACAGCAAAGTGGATTTACTGCAAAATAAGTCCTCTCCTAGTTCAGGAGACCGTTACTGACACTTGGTACAACTTTCTGTTGTTTTCTGTTTGTCAGGTCGATGCTGAGCAACGACCGAAGAGGACGACTGCTCATCCTGCTGTCAACTCTTCAGGTAACTAAAACACACAGACGTGTTTTTATTTTTGGGATCTATGAAAGTGTTAAAACTGTTTTTTTTCACCAACAGTCAGCAAGAAACTGAAGACGTCTGAATCGACACAAACACCTGAGAGTGACAGAGGAAAGAGAAACCTGGAGGAGGAGGAGAAGTCATCAGAGGAAGAAGGAGTGAAGAGGAAGAGGGAAGAGGAGGATGAAGGGAAGGTGGTGCAGAAGAAGACAAATCAGGGCAACAGTGAAGGAAAGAAAGAAGTGACGGAGACGACGACATCAGAGAGTCAACGAGCCAAACAAAAGAAAGAGATGACCGCGAAAAAGGATGAAAGTGGGAAAGAAGTGATGACGAAGGAGAAAACGAAAGAAACAAAATCGTCGGAGACCAGAGCGATGAAGACGAGGAGAGCAGAGAAAGAAGAGAAGAAAGATGGAAGGGAAGAGGAGAGGACGAGGAGAGGAACGAGGTCCGAGAGCGAAGGAAGACAAACGAGAGGGAAGGAGGTGCAGCTGAAACCGAAGGTTGGCCGAGGAAGAAAGAGGAAGAGGGAGGAGGCAGAGGTGAAGAAGAGGGAAGAGGAGGAGGAGGAGAGGACGGAGAGGGAAGGGACGAAGACGAGGAGAGCTGAGAAGGAGGACCAGAAGAAGAAAACCAAGGAGGCTGCTGAGGAAGGAAAGGAAGAAGAAGAAGAAGGAATAAACGAGAAGATGATGGAGGAGACAGAAGGCAGTTCTGTGGACGAGGAGGTAAAACTGCCACTTCTCTGTAAGAAGCTCCAATAATTAATGAGATGAAACATATAATACTATAATTTATCTCTTCATGTGCAGCGACAGCGCCGGCTGGCAAACAAGAGGGAGAGTCTGCTGAAGTCTCTGAGAGGTCTGCTGAGGTCCGGGAGAGGAGCGACGAGGAGGTACGAAACAAACACAACAACATCTGAACATCTGATATTAAAGTGTGAAAGCAAATTTTAAATGTGTTTAATACTCTGCAGGAGAACCGGAGATGGAGCCACGAAGGCCGAGATGAAAAAGACGGGAAGTCAGAAGACGCTGGAAAAGAAGAGCGGCAAAGAATCCATCGGTAAGAAGCCAGTCGGCAGGAGAGCAAGAGAGAAGAAGAAGGTCGACAAAACACCAGAAGAAAAGGGTGAAGTGAAGAAAACAGCAGAGAAGAAAAAGGAGGACAAGAAGGATGAACAGAAGACAGACGACAAGGAGAGCGAGCAGAAGAAGGATGACAAGACGAACGCTGAGGGAAAGAAAGACGAGACGGGGAACGAGACGGGGAACGACACGAGGATCGACGAAACAAAGCCGCAGAAAGACGAAGAGAAGAAGAATGAGAGGAAAATCATCGGAAAGATTGTAAAAGCAACAACTGGACAGAGAACGAAGGTCCAGATGAAGACGATGATGGGAGGAACGACTGCAGCTGCAGCAGCGGCGGAGGAGAAGAAGAAAGAAGAAGAGAAGGTAGAACACATGAACCAGACCTCAGACAAGACAAAGGAGGAAGAGAGAGAGAAGAAATCTGACGGTAAGAAGGTGGAGAAAAGCTCAGAGGTGGAGAAAAAGTCTGAGGGAACGAAAACAGCGACGGAGGACAAAGACAAGAACAAAACAGAGGCAGAGAAAGACAGAAAGATCAGGGAGGAAGAGGAGAAACGAAAGAAGAGCAGCAAAGATGAAACAGAGCTGAAAAAGACCGAAGAGCAGCAGAAAACACTGAAGGCAACCGAGAAATCACAAGAGAAGAAGAACGAGGGTGAGGGGGAGAAAATGAAGACGAGAGAACAGAGGAAGAGAGAGGAGAAGAGTGAAAACTCACCGGAGAAGAAGGACGACAAACCTGCTGCTGCTGAACCAACGAAGAAAACAGCAGAGGAGTCGGAGAAACAGAGCGCCGAAGAGACAAAACCACCGAAGAAGAGCACAGAAGAGACAAAACCACCGAAGAAGAGCGCAGAAGAGACGAAAACACAGAAGAAGAGCTCAGAAGAGACGAAAACACCGAAGAAGAGCTCAGAAGAGACAAAACCACAAAAGAAGAGCACAGAGGAGACAAAAACACAGAAGAAGAGTGCAGAAGAGACGAAAACACAGAAGAAGAGTGCAGAAGGAATGACAACAAGAGAACAAAGGAAGAGAGAGGAGGAGAGTGAAAACTCTCCAGAGAAGGACGACAGAGCTGCTGGAGAACCAACGAAGAAGACGAGCTCAGAGTCGGAGAAGAAGAGCGTCGAAGAGACAAAAACACAGAAGAAGAGCGCAGAGGAAACGACCACAAGAGAGCGCAGGAAGAGAGACGGAAACTCACAAGAGAAGGACGACAAAACTGCTGCGGAGCAAACGAAGAAAACTGAGTCGGAGAAGAAGCTCGCCGAAGAGCCAAAATCACAGAAGAAGAATATCCATGAAATCCCGACGAGAGAGCAGAAGAAGAGAGGGGACAACAGAGAAACACGAGAGGAAGACAAACAAGCTGCTGCAGAACCGACGAAGGAAACGACCACAGAGTCAGAGAAGAAGATGACGACTCGAGAGCTAAAGAAGAGAGACGGACGGAGTGAAAACCCCGAGAGAGAATCACAAGAGAAGGACGTCCAAGCTGCAGAACCAACGACGAAAACATCTGTGGAGTCGGAGAAAAAGCTCACTGATGAGGCAAAACCACAGAAGAAGAGCGCAGAAGAAACTGTGGCCAGGGAGCAGAAGAAGAGAGGACGAAAGAGTAAAAACCCAGCGAGAGAATCACAAGACAACGCTGCTGCAGAGCCGACGAAGGAGACGGGAGAGAGAAGACGCACCAGAGAGACGAAACCACTGAAGAAGAGTGTCGAGGAAGAAGCGAAGTCAGCACAGGAGACCCAAGCAGAGCCGAAAACTAAAGAAGAAGAAGAAGAAGTGAAGAGCCCAGCAGAAGAAGAAGAAAGTGAAACAAAGGATGCTTCGTCTGACGGAGGGAAGGTGGAGCAGCCGGCAGCGAAGCAGCAGAAGAAGAGTTCCACGGTGACGCTGACGGACTCGACGCTGCACAGAATCCACGGAGACATCCGGATCTCTCTGAAGGTCGACAACCCGGTAAGACGGGTCGGCGCCACAGGGGGTTTGTTGTTCTGCAGCAGTTGTGACGAGATCCGCTGATCTGAATCCGTTTGTGTTTCAGGACATCGGGAAGTGTCTGATGGCGCTGGACCAGCTCGGGATGGTTTACGTGACGTCCAGACACGTCCAGAGACACAGCGAGCTCGTCGCCACGCTGAGGAAGGTACGAGAGGAGCGATAACGGTAAAGATGGAACAGGAAGTGGAAGTGATGATAAAACCGGTGTTGTCTTTGTGTTGCCAGCTGCGGTTCTACAGACCCAACCAGGCGGTCCGGGACAAAGCCTCCATGTTGTACAACCGCTTCAAGAACGCCTTCCTGGTGGGCGAGGGCGAGGAGGTGGTGAGCGCCGCCTTCCTGCGCTCGCTGCTGGAGGAGAAGGAGAGGGAGGAGGCGCAGCGCTGCAGGGAGCGGCTGACGAGGGAGGAGCTGCTGCAGGAGGTGAAGAGGCGCATGGGCCAGGTGAAGGAGAGGAGGAGGACTGACGGAGGAGAGGAGGAGGAGGAGGAGGAGGAGGAGGAGAAAACACAAGCTTGACTGTTTGTGTCGTTTCCAGCTGAAGCAGCCTGGACTGAACCAACTCTAACCTGGGGGGGGGGGCCTGAAACACCCCTCCTCCTCACAGTTTTTACCTCACACACACACCTGTGTGTTACCTGTACAGCTCTCATTATTTATTATTAGTGATGTCACACTGGGCCGGCGCCGTGTGTCCGTCCGTTTTGATTCCCTCTCTCTCCCTCCCAGAGCAGTATTTATCTGATCCTAACTTATTACTTCACCTGAGCATTAACAGGAACCTCACCTGTCTGACCTCAACACTCTAAAGCTTCACCTTAACCATCTGTCAGTCAGGATGATCCGAGCCCCGATCCAGAACCGCCTCACACGGGAACAGGCGGGATCAAACTCCTCCTCCGTCTGTTTGTGTTTTATTCCTTTGTTTTACTGTTGTAGTCGATCAGATCTTCGTCGACGTGCCTTTCATCTCGTTTTGTTCTCGTGACACGAGGTGTGAAGCAGGTGAGATGTTCACCTGGCGCCTTCAGCTGCTTCACAGTTTGACACACGCGACGGCAGAAGAAGAGTCATCGAGGTGACGGGGATGATGGGAAATGATTCTCTGCCGCGTCGACATGAAACAGTTTTTATCAAACGTTGTTCAGAGACTTTTTTTTTAATGTTCTTGTGTTTCTCTTGTTTGCTGTTGTTGTTACTCTGTTGTGTAAATATGTAACTTATATTTGCAGAAATCTTTTAAATAAACTGTTTTACAAACTTCTCCAGTCGGACTGTTTGAACCTGTGAGGCACCAGAATACAAACACAACTCAGGTGGATTTATTTTCTGTTTCATGACGACAAAAAGACGCAGTTATTTAATCTGCCGTAAGTAAAATTAACTCTTTCTTTCATTTATTTTCATTATTGCTACATTAATCATTGATTAAACAGCTGTTTTATATAAGTATAATTATTTTGTCGCCAGAAAAACATTTTCTGGTAAGATTAAATACATTTTATTCACTTTAGTTTTCTTGTACTTAAAGAATCAAAAGTAAAATAAATGTTACTAATGTTATTAAATATGATTGATTATTCATAATTTTTTAAAGATGTAACTATTTGGCCGTGATATAATCTGTAAGTATCAGATATTAATTGTATTCAAGTAACTAAAGTAGAAGTTTAAAAAAAGGAAATGACACAAATACTCTCAGGTTTATTTTCTAATGTGTTGTTAATGTAAAAGTACTCAGTTTCTGTGAAAACATGTATAAAGTACTTATAGTACAAATACCTCAGGTGTGTACTTGAACACAGTAATGGAGTAAAAGTACTCAGTTACAGGAGCTATATCGGGCAGGTAGGACTGAGGACGCGCTCTGATTGGACAGAACCGGCCTGTGGTGGGCGGAGACAAGGAAGCACTGTGTGTGTGTGTGTGTGTGTGTGTGTGTGTGTGTGTGTGTGTGTGTGTGTGTGTGTGTGTGTGTGTGTGTGTGTGTGAAACGTAGACGGCTTTTTTTTTTTTTTTTCTCGTCACGGAAGAAGAAGAAGAAGAAGAGGAGCGGAGGAGGACCAGCAGCGTCCAGAACCACCGACACCGACCCGCACAGAGGAGAAGGACGAGCGGGCGGAACCACAGACAAACAAACAAACAGCAACAATAATATTAATATTTATATTAATATTATTGATCCGTGAGGACGAAACAGGAAGCTCGTGAGCAGCAGCAGGACGGAGGAAAGGAGGGAGGCAGGCTGGAAATGTTGGATCGTGGTTCTGATAGAAGACAGCAGCAGGGGTGAAGCAGCGGACGTGAGGGAGGACCGGTACCGGAGCGGACATGGCCCACGTCGGCAACGGAGCGGCGGCCGAGGAGGAGGTGGGAAACACGGACACACTGCTGCTCCCATGGCTCTATGATATATAATGATTATAATGATAATAATATGTAAGATGTTGGGTCTGAACCGAGCCGGACTGGACCTTAATGAACAGAACATTTACCTGTAAACACAGAAGAATGTTACCTTGGAGACCTGAGTCCAAAACATTCACACAGAAACAAACAGTTTAATTTGAGCAACATCAGCGTTGAGATCAGAATAACACCAACAATGTTCCCTCAATTCATTTAATCTCAGAAGTCCAGTTCAGAGCCGGTTCTGACTGTGTGAGACAAGAACCTGCAGTGTCCAATCCTGGGATTAAAACCACCATGTGAGAGTTTAAAATGATCTATGATAGAAACACAACACAGAGAATAAAGCAGGAAACTCAATAATGAGACATTTAAAACAAGTTGTGGCTCAAAGAATAAAGAAGTTTAAATCATATTTCTACGTTCCTCCTGTTACAGTAATTTACAGTTTTCTCATTTTCTAAACGCAGATTTAAATCTTTGTATATTCCTATATACCTATATATATATATATATATATATATATATATATATATATATATATATATCCTCCTCCTCCAGCACATCCAACTGAGGCTACCAATGTGTCTTTTGAGTGAGATATAGTAGGTGAATTTGGTGGAATTAGTTATTTTGTTTTAAGTATTTTTGTTGGCCTTTGCATGGCTTTATTGAGACGGGGAGTGAAACCCAGCAAGGGGCCCCTGCCCAGAGTCAAGCCCAGGTCCGCTGCAGTGAGGACATTTAAGAGTAGCCGCTGCAGGAGTCAGGGTCATCCCTCCTCAAGCCATGCGAATTTTGTTTGGAAGCTAAATTCACAATTCTAAAAAACATTGTAGATGAAAAAAAAAGTCAATACCGATGGTCGCTGATGAATGATTAAGTGCAGTTGATCAGCATACTTACCAGCCTCCAGACTGCCGACACTTTGCACTACTACTTCTTTTTATGGATTTTCAGCAGACTCGATGCATAACGAAGCATTGCTGTGTTTGGGAGATTGGGATTAGATGTCAGTTCTGAATGTGTCTAAAGACATAATCCTGTGGAGGTGATGAATTCAAGGACTAAATTCCGATTAATTTTCCCCAGGTGTGACATGTGGCATACAGCCTCGAAGCTTTACTCGTGTTCCACAGGTTGTTGTTTTCTGCAGGTTCCACACTTTGCCTATTTTTGCCTAATCCCATGCTAGTCCACCGTGTCCCTGTTCAGTCGTACAACTTTTTCCATAAATAATAATTTTCCTTTCTTTACACCATTGTGATGTTACTTCTTATCATTATCCAATGTACTCTGCCACGCAGCTGTTGTATTTTTCTTTATAGTAGATACATTCAGATGACCAAATCACATCTTAGATATGTTTATAACCGCTATATTTACTGCCTTGATCCACAAAATGGGCTGATACCCAATGCAATTCCACTTTAGAAACTAAACCTGAACACAAGACTGCCCATCTTGGCTCCTCAGCTCGCCGTCAAGCCAAAATTATAGCAATTAGCTCTTAGAGTGAAACACACTCAGACAGGCATCTGCATTTTATCATTCCAAAAGCCTGACATGCAAAATGCAACACTGGATTTTCCAATTTAGCAGTCTTGGGCCCCATCTCTATAAATTTGGACAAGATTTCTCAGTTTTTCCATTACAGTGTCCACATACACAGTGCTATTGTGTGTTCTTATGTTTTCTGAAATCTATTTCTAGAGTGGATACAGTCCAAGGGTGGTCTAATTGACTGGAAAATCAAAGGAGCCAACCCCTGCCACTCTCAACTACAGATTCTCCACCTCATTACTGATCTTGAAAATGAAACACTCTTTCTTCTTCCTTTCTCCTCCCCACTCCAATGGATTTTTCAGAACTAATTTTACTGGGTGCTTGCCTTGATGTCCCTTTAGTTTAATTATGTACTGCGTTGCCAGTTTTGATGGCCAAATTCCCATTGGAGTTTCTAAAATATTTAGAGGTAAAGCTGGAATGGGGGTTGTACGAGGCCCCACAACATATTCCTAGTGCCTTTGTGCTTTGTGTTTGTGCTTCAACCAATATCTTAAACAACCATCCATCAGTGTAATCATGCAACACATTAACTGTATATCCTGGCCAGCACCCAGTGAGAGGGAACAGATCACATTTTCACATTCAGTCACAACACCCACTCCAATGGTGGCCAAGTGGAAGTTTTTGGAAAAGGAGGAATATTACACCTCCCTTTTAGAAAGACAAGGTGGCACATTACCACCTTTACCTTGCAGCAAATGTGCCTCCTTTTCTATCTAAAAGGGGCTAGTGCCTCTCCAATTGCAGCTCATCCTCTCATTCCTTTTGTTTAAACTTATCCCTGTGTTTCCCCAACCTAACCCTAACCCTCTTCTTTGGTTTGTCTGTTTTGGTCCGTGTGTCTCCTGTCCTCCTGTTCTATTATTTTTGGTTTTCTGGTTTATCTTCAGTTTCATATTTCTCTTTAAACTTTCGTTTGCCTGTCTTTTGTTGCTTGCTTTTTGGGTTTGGACTTTGGATTTCACATTGGACATCAGCTCATTAAAGCTTGCTTTTTGTTTTCATCCTGCCTGTCTTTGTGTGCCTGCATTTGGGTCCTATTCTGAACTGTTTCAACATCAATCAATGGCAGGGATGCAGCCTATTATTTTTTAGCCGACACTGTCAAACACAATGCACAATTGTTGGGGAAAAAAAAAAAAAAAAAACAACATTTTTGATGCTTCTGGTTGATGAAACAACATGTGTTACAACCTCATTTGTTACACTTACATTTAGTTATACATTTTGTCATAGAGATTTGTTATGTTATACCTTATGTTTACACTGATTTTGAAATGATATCCCCTTTATAAATACACATATTCAGAGGACCAGTTGATGCCACCATTGTGAAATAAAAGATAAAAGTTTAACTCACCTTAGTCCTGATGTGATTCAGCTATTTATTTAACCTTCAAACCAATCATTACCTCACCGTGTTATTGCCTGAAGTTTGGTGTAGTTGATGTTTAGCAAAATCTCATTGTGGATAACAACCACACCCACAGAAGGTGCCAATTTCTTGAGACAAGGTATACTTTTAGCAAACACTGGAACAAAGAAAATGGAGCCAAGAGACTTACTCTGCACATTAGACAGCATGTACCAATTTCTCTATGAAAAATGGAATAGTACTACATCTGGGTCAAAAGAATTCTCATAGTCCCCTAATGAGCTTTCAACCTTATATGCCAGTGTTTATCAACTGGTGGCCCGCGGGCCAGATCCGGCCTGCCGAACCTTCCAAAAGCAACAGAAAAACAGCCCCACCTTTAATGACTCTCATAGTCTTTTTACATTCCAAAAGGAGGACAAACTCGCTGCTCTGTTTAACATTTATTATTTTACTTACTGTTTTTCTTTGACATCAATTTTTCCACATGCCCTTGCTTAACATTTGTTTTCATTTCAAAGTCTCAACAACAAGCTTTCAAACTAACAGACTTCTCAGTACAAAAAGAAGAGAAGAAACAACAACTGGCATTACTGGCAAAGTTGGTGTCAGAGGGGAACAAAATAAGTTTGTTCCAAAAGGCATCAAGTTTTTTCACCATATCCACCACAGATTTTTCTTTTCCTTGTAGCTGGAGAATGAGTGTGTTTAAATGGGGGAAAAAATGTCTGTTAAAAATACAATGTTGCACATGTATTCTCTGTCTTGCATGATGCAGAGATGGTCAGCTGCCACTTTTGATTTACCTTGTTTCAAAAAAATCCACTACATGGACTTTGTGTTCAACAAAGCTCTCCAGTGCTTTACCCTTACTGAGCCAGCACACGTCATTGTGGAGTAACAGGTCATCATAAGAAGCTTGAGATTCCAGCACAAATTTGCGGAACAGGTGGTGCTGCGTGCTTGAATTCCCTCTGAGGTAGTTAATCATTTTCATTGTTTTCTCCATCACCTCTTTGAGCTCCCCGCTTAGTTTTACGCACAGTGCGCGTTGATGGATAATACAGTGAAGTGCGTTTTAGGAGCAACGGCCTTTATTCTGCTCACCAGACCCCTGTTTTTGCCAGTCATGGCTGGTTCACCATCTGTCACAACCAGGTTGACTTTATCCAAGGGCGATCCATGCTTTTTTAAAAATTCCTCCAGTTTTCCAAAGATAATATCACCAGTGGTGTTGTCTTCCAGTGAAAGCAATGCCAGCAGCTCCTCTCGGAAAGATTTCAGTGTGACAATTTTTCTGTGACTCCTTGAAACTTGCTTGGTGTTGTGGTTACGCCACAGATTATATTCTTTAGCGACAGCAACTGTTTCACTGCAAATGAGGCATACAGGTGTTGCATTTTCACAAGTTGGCATGATGAATGCATACTTATCACTCCATTTATCATTAAAGAGGCGGTTTTGCATATCAACTTTACATTTCATGGACTTTGAGAGTGCCATATTGCCTGCGTTAAATCAATACTAGAGGCCTTTTCCTTCCACTAATCTTGACACTGGGTGTTAGTGTTGAAGCCAGTGATATAACAGCCCCATAATCGAGGCAAAATATCTCTGTCACTCCTAGTGGTTGACTGTGGCATAGGTGATAGGAGCATGACTGGTATAGGCTAAAGATGCCTTCAGTTTTGCAATAAAATTAAAATATCTAAAAAATAAACATGAAACAATAATCTTTTAGGCCAAAATGTGATTTTTATTTCATTTGATCTGAATTTCCGGCCCCCAAGGTGTCTGTCTGGAAAAATTCTGACCCTCTGACAAATATAGTTGGTGACCCCTGTAATATGCATTCCTGAGATGAAGATGGGAAGAATAAGAGATAACAGAACTGATAACATTAGATTAACAAGTGGCATTTTCATTGATTTTTTTTCTTTCTTTCTTACTCTTCTTTTTCTTTACCTATCCTTATCAACACCCCCTAATTCTTTCACCCCCTTGTAACTGTACACCTACTGATAATCATGTCTGGGAATTGGTGGCTCATCAGTGCTCTGACATGTCATATCTGCTCAGTGTCAGGGCTCTCACTGTGCTCTGATGCACCCACTGAATTCATAGCAGGAATTACCAGCACAGGAAATGTCAAGGTTAAACAAGGAGAATAGCAGGGTGATGTTATGGCCTTCTGAAACGCTTAGAGTTCGGCTGCAGCCAGTACAAAAAATGATGCATATTTATGCCTTTTAATAAAAACTGGATTTCAGGTCACCAGTGTTTTGCACTTATGAATGAGATTTGCCCCAAGATACAGTTGGATGGATGAAAATAAGACAAGACTAAAATGCAGCTGACATAAATACTTGGCAAAATGATGTTGTTGAATAAAAGTGGGGGTGAAATCGAAGACTGTTTTTTTGATCAATGCAGGAAGTTATTAAATACTTGACAAAATGATTTTGATGAATGAAAGAGGAGCTGATATACAAAACTGCTTTTTCATCAGTGCAGGAAGTTATTTTTCTGTGCTGCTCACGCTTCTCTACTGAATTTGATGTCACAGTTGTCTGAACAATTAATTGTGAGGTCACAGTGGCCTGAACAATAAGACTGTGATGTCACAATAGCCAGAAAAAACAAAAAAACAATTGTGATGTCACAATGATCAGAACAATCCAATGGTTATGTCACAGCCTGAACAATCAGATTGTGCTGTCACAGTGGCCTGAATAATCCATCTGTGATTCCCAGTAGCCTAAACAATCCAATTGTGATGTCACAGCTCACTAAATACATACAATTGAAATGTCTAAGCAGACTCAAACAATACTTTGTGCTTTTATTTTCATCTGTGCAAAAGTGTAAGACATTCAACTCCGTAACTCTGTTTATACAGTGTATTGTACTGATGTGTTGCTGTGCTCCTCAAATCACTCCTGAACCATGTTTGCTTTGTGGCCCAGTGCATTATCCTGCTGAAAGAGGCCACAGCCATCAAGGAAATCCGTTTCCATGAAAGGGTGTACATACTTTGTGGTACGTTGCCCAAAGCTTCATGCTGCCTCTGCCAGCTTGCCTTCTTCCCACAGTGCATCCTGGTGCCATGTGTTCCCCATTGCTCAGTGGTCTCGTTCTGATGCTTGTGTGCCCATTGTTGTCTCTTTCGGTGGTGGACGGGGTCAGCGTGGGCGCCCTGACTGGTCTGCAGCTATGCAGCCCCATACGCAACAAAGTGCGAAGCACTGTGTATTCTGACACCTTTCTATCAGAACCAGCATTAACTTCTTAAGCAATCTGAGCAGCAACAGCTTGTCTGTTGGATTGGACCACACAGGCCAGCCGTCACTGCAAGAGCTGAAGTTTTAGAGATGGTCTGACCCAGTCGTGTGGCCATCACAGTTTGGCCCCTGTCAAATTTGCTCAAATCTTTTCACTTTCCCATTGTTCCTGCTTCTAACACATCAACTTTGATTCAAGATTCAAAGGTTTAATTATCACATGCAATTGTACAAATACAGCAGCAGTGAAATAAAATTGCAACCACTCCGATGACAGAGCAAAAGGTAACTGTCTCCTCCTCCTCCTAGCGTCAGTTTATGACGTGGCTCCTGAGCCAGCGAGGCCTCCGCTCAATCCTCAACCTTTGTACATCCTCAGGTAATTGCAGCACTGCCCAGGTGTGTCCTCCTGAAGGAAACAGATGGAGAGAAAGGGGGCACCAGAGAGCAATAGGGAGGGAGAAGCACAACCAGTCGGGCACAACATTTATTCCTACGGGCCAGCACATAACAGCCAGCAACTCCACCTTGAGGACATGTCGAGGACAACATTTTCACTTGCTGCCTTATAGATCCCACCCACTAACAGGTGCCATGATGATGAGATAATCAGTGTTATCCACTTCCTTGTCAGTGGTCAGTGTTATGCCTGATCGGTGTATATATCTGTGGGAATGAACATAGCCTATTGATTGTTCCATCTTTGTTTTTCTTATTCTCGAGCTTTCCATCCAAAGGAAGGTACTTCGGATTCCGCCATCTCGTTCGGGTCCCAATCAGCCAACATAACTTTCATTCCACAAATTAATCATTTCGCGTTTATTTTGACAGCCCTAGTGGATATGCTAGAAGGCCATATAAAAGATGCTATTGTACCTGTGCAACACCCATATCGGAACCATGATTAGACGGCGAGAAAAACAGAAAAGCGTGTTGTATGGAAACATGTTCTCCTTCCTAAAACTTGAATAAAAACCTTTTCTTAAATCACTTATTCCCTAGCACCAACACCAATTACTTTCACTGGTACTATCAAAGCAGTTGGAGCTGCTTCAGTAACATCCAATATGAACTCATTATAATGCTGAGCTGGGGAATCTCCAAGATAGGACAACAATTTGCTCACACAAAGATTAGGGCGAGTTGTACAGAATAAATATCTGAACATAACAGAGTGCAGACCATTAGACACCCTCAACACATTTAGTGCTGCAAACAATCCAGAAGGGCTGCTGTGTATCGCTGGTCCATTGTCTATACTTACTCCCTTAAAGTAAATAGCAGTGGGGTTAGCAACTTAATTATGCTGTCTAAATATATTGCCGTAGAAAGACAATGCAGTGAGCTGTGCTGGATGGAGAGCTAACTAACAGTAAAGGATAGAAGGCACAGAAATAGTTTCTTCTGTATGGCTTTGCATTGGTTACTGTGTTATTTAGAGCTAAAATAATTAAATGTGATTTTAAAAAAAGCCTTATAATATATGAAATTGGACCTCAGTTTTTTTGTTTTTTTTTAACACCATGCCTCCTGTATGAGACTCTCCTACATGATGTTGTTCGACTGATAGCAGGGGTAGTGTGGCCATCAGTGTGCTGAAAGCACAAAGTTCAACAGCAGGCTAATGTGTCTTAGACAATTAATAGTCACAATGCAACACGGCCCTGGCTGTCTGCTTCGCCTAAATGAACAATTTCAGCAATTTCAACAATCGCTTTGATTGCATTGACTGGAGGAACATTATGCAGGGTCGTGCATCAAACTCTAATAACAAATGCATTAATGCTGCATTTGATGAGGTTACCGACTGTGAATAATTCAATATTCTTCAATGCTTAAGTCTGGGTTTGAAATGAAAATTCAAATGAGTAGTGGATATTATATTGTTCATTCAAACAGTGTTAGTGAGAATATTGACTTTTAGCTGTCAATACAACAAGCTCTGCTTTTCTGCCTTCAGGATACCAGGAGGATATATTCGCAGCTGTCCCACCCTTCAGACTACTTGTTATTTATTAGTGCGGTGCCTTTTTGTTACCTGGTCAATGATTGAATGGGTTACGACTACTTAATCCAATCTGACTGTTGACCGAAATGTCATTTTTAAAATTCACCATCTGCGTAAAGCTCGGTGAAGTCATCTCTCTGGCCGAGTCTCTGCTTCATTAAAATTCCACAGCTTTCTCTGCAATGCTCTCTGCAGTTTTCACCTAAAATACAAGGGAAGAGCATCCAGTCTCCAGGGGGTGATTTTTGTTCCAGCTCACACTGCCTCACCTGTGGTGTCACCTCATTGACAGCGAACAGAGAAAACAACTGAACGGCTCAGGTAGTGGAGCACAGCTGTATTTGTCGTCCAAACAGCATCCTGATTTTCCGGTGACAGTGAGAGCTGGTGGCTTCTCTCTGTGACTGTGGCTATGGGGACTGTGAGGAAATTACTGGGGTAGGGAGCACAGGGGCAGCTTGCGTGGGTCAGGGGGATTATTGAACCCTATAGTGGCCATGGCCGAAATGCATGTCCACATTTTATCCCATGAATAACGATTTATTGTAATGTCTTGCTCTATAACACTACAGTACTATTCAGGCCTGTGTTTGGAAACAAAACTGTGATCAACATTTTGCAGTTACAGTAGGGAAAGATATATTCTGCAACAATCCCTTACTGCATTATTTTGAAAACTAGAGACCATCTTGCCATCACACCAGCCGTCAACATGTTCATGTTCTAACCTACAATTACACTTTTACAAGTCTGAATGGTTCCACAGGGAACTACTTCAGGGAGAAGTTCAGGGAGCTTTTACAACTGACCACTTTTTGAAGTTTGGTGTTCAATGTTAAACTCTTTAACAGATTAATACATTTTCCAAATAGTTCCATTAAATACTGTACAAATCAACACAAGACAAGGCTGAATGTACGCTGAGTTATTAAGTTGACAGATACCCAGGAAGTTAAATGCAGTGTTATTATCAAATAAATGTAGAGGAATAAAAAGCACATCATTTACCTCTGAATTGTAGTGGAGTATTAGATAAAGTAGCACAAAATGGCAATACTGAGATATAAGTGCCCAGAAACCATAATCAAGTTCAAGTCAACTACTTAAAAGTAGGGAATAATATGCACATTTAAAACAAACTTTAATTCAATAAAGACTGTACGGATCAATAGAAATATCAAACTGGAAGTTATTTAATGACACACACACACACACACACATAGATATTACAGTCAATGCTGCAGCTAGTAAACATCATCGCTGGGAAACAGGGGGAACAGTTCTGTGTTGCACGTACTAATTTGGTAAGCTCTGGTTTTGCTCACAACCAATTTGATTTCAGCACAAGGTGATGTGTATTAATGAGGCTCTCAATGTCATGGTAACAGACCACCTGATGACTACTGAAAACTGTTTTCAACTGTTATAAACCACCCACATCAAGATGTAGTACAGTTGTCAGCAGTACAACAAGATGGCAGTTCTGATGCTGAATTTTCAATAAAGGTACAGAAAATAAGAGTTGTTGTGTTTTTAATAACCTAAAAATGAGCCGTTTGTATCTACATAGGGAGCAGGTCCCGAATTGACAAACCTGGCACTAGTGAGGGCCTATTGCATTTTGACTGGTTGTTGGAAATGACCGGGTTTTGTTTCTGTTGTTTCCTGCCTGTTTGTATTGTGAGAAGTTTAAAACCACAATCCGATAAATGATGGATGACCATACATTTTTTTTGGCAAAAGAAAAGCCACAGGAGCAGGAATCGTCGTTGAAAAGAAAACTTCAAGTTGCTAAATGGGGCGGGACAGGTGACTTCATGAAATGACTTTAAACGTTGGAGTCCAAGATGGAAATCTCTGATGAAAGAGTAGTGTTTGCAGACTGACGCTGAAGTGTCCTGCTTTCTGCTGGACAGGTTAGAGAACATTACAAATTAAAATCAACCGTAATATGTATTTAAACCCTAAATCACATACAATGTTTGACGGGTACATTAGTTTCACTGAAAAGACATGCCGCCTTGTGTAACGTTAAAACATTAGCACACCGTAGTCTCACTTGTGCTTCTCAGAGAGCTGGTGGTTACGTCACGTTAGCAAGATTTATTTAGAGTTATTCCTTGTCTGTTGCAGTGAGAAAACATATGGAGCAATAACTAAGATATTTTGTGCTGGGAGTGTGCCTAAGACAGTCAAAGTAAGTGTGACAGATAAAATTAGGAGAAGTCCGCTCACACCCAGTTAATAAATTCTGTGAAAATGTTTCGGTGATCCCTCATTTCTTTGTATGATTTCAAGTTATAACTAACAGTTTTATAGACTAAATAAGTAAATACATCTTCACTTAATCACTTGAATTAGTAGAAACACTTGATGATGTTATGGATGAGTCCATCTTTAAAAAAGTGGGAGTGACTCTTTGGTCCTCCTGTTAGTTGATTTTGATAATAGAAATAATATCCTGATACAGAGGCAGATGTTTGTCCTATGCATGGCCAAATGCATCTAAATTCATATTGTTATTTTTCATAACTTTAGTCAGTCCCTTGTAGTCCCTCGTAGTCTGTGGCAGGATAATGTAGCCGGACTCAGTTCTTCATGTGTAGCGCACAATCACTGCCTCTATAAAACTGGAGCACTCTAAGTTTCTTCCCTTGATACCCAAGTCACGCAATGAATGAGTGTGTGATCATTCCCCGCGCTGCACTCTCCGCTTTCCGCCGTCTTGAATCTTCTCCTTTTGCGCTCTCATCTCAGTCAATAAGTGTAACTTTGCCCACAGAGAGACCCTAAGGCTTCTTGCTGCCCAATGGTTTGTCTGTGCATACACTCTGCCAGGGTTTTCCCTTGTCCCTCTCCCCCCTGCCCTCCTCTCACTTGTATCTCTCTTTTTGTTCTCTTCTTTAAAAAAACATATCCCTATCATCTTCTCATGCTCGCTGCTGCGAGCCACCGCAACGACCTCTGGCATGTGCTTTGTTCCTTTCATTGTTAAGCTGCAACAGGCTCACTTTTTTACTGTTAAGTCTTCCAAAGTGTTCATGCTCAGCATTCATACAAAGTCACAGCTCCTGCAGCCACATGATACAGTCCAGCAGGCATCATTATCTTTTACAATAGCCTTTATTCTCATAGGACAGATGCTTATTTATTTAGTTAAAAAAAAAAAAAAAAACATACATTCACATATATAACTTAACCCTTTATTCAAGAACAAGATGAAGTACATAAAGAATCCTCCAAAAAACAAAACTAAATGTATACTTACAGTAGGCATTGTAATGTACTAAAAAAACACCAGAGGGAATCATGTCAAGTTGTCAGCTTACAAATGACAGGACCAACAAAACAAGCTACATTATCATTCTACTGCTAAATGCTCTGAAGTTTCCTTTTTGTAAGTAAGAAATACAATACAATACAATACAATACAAATATGTTATGAATGTAAATGTTCAAATCTCCAATGAAATGGAAGGTGTAGCTCTAGCTTTAATCAGGTGACATATTTCAAAGAAAGGAAGGGTTCAATTAGCAGGCAGGGTCAAATCATGAGAGGGACTTGACACAGTCAGTCATTTAGGTTTGAGAATGTGTTGAAATCACTTAGTATTATACAAAAATCTATAAAATATGTGTTCAGAAGTCATTAGTCAGTTCACATGACTGAAACAGATCAGCATTTCCTCTTGAGACAATTTATGCGTAAGGTCTTGATCTTCAATTAAGACCGACTGTGAGTGGCTCTATTAGTCCATAATTGGATCTTTAAATGGTGCTCCTACAGGGGAGAGAGCCCCAGCCAATGAAGACTTCTTCCTGCCTGTTTCATCTCGCACCTGGCAACACCTGCATGACAGTCGTCATGCCAACAGCACTTGTCAAAGCCAATCACATAGTGGGCTGATCTACGTGAGCAAAGGCCGACAGTAGCTTCAGGGCCTATGATTAATTTACACCTATGTTCACTTCACCTCCTTCCTTTCTCTGTTCCCATCTCAGCCTCCATCCTCATTGAGTTTCATCATTACCAACCAGTCTAAAATACCCTCTGAAACAGCTGTTTGTGAATAATCATGAAGGCTCCAGGAAAGTGCAGGAGACACAGTTATAGAAGTAAATGTATTCTGGTTCGCGTTATGACCATGCATGCGGAGAACTTAAGGTTAATAACTACGCAGTGTCAGTGCCGGAGTGTTCGCAGGTCTTTAAGATTAAGAGCAGCAGACTTTGAGACCATCATGGCCCACGGCGTCTTTCGATTATCCACTCTGACCATTTGTTACGCCCCAGGGAGGAAGAGCGTCATGATTACAGCCATGCTAATGCTTGGTTTAAGGCTGCTATTGGCTAATGTCTTGTCCAGACATGTAGCCAGTAATGGGCTATAAGTCACTGGCCTGCCCAGCCAAGTTTGTTCAGTCCATTTGTCAAAGAAATACAAAAATGAATGTAAGAAAATAAGTCAATAAAAAACTTAATTTGATTAAATCATTTTGATTTTTTATCATTTTGTCTGATTAAAACGGAACTGGTGAAACAAGTTGGAAGGAAGCCTCTGATCTGGACTGCTATTGGTTTCTATGGTTCCGACGGGCCTCTCAGGGCTGCCTTCATTCAGCTAGCTAGATGGCTTTTCAGCCAGTGTAACATCACAGCCACGCCAATGGCTAAACACATTTCTTATAATTAATGAGTAATAAGGAGTTATTTTAGCATTTTTGGCCTGAGTCAAGCATGAGTTGAGAAAGAAGATAACCCCCAGCCCAGTTCTTCAGTCTCACTCACTCACAAGATGCTTAGCCCAGCCATTTGGTTCTAAGCTACATTTTGTTTTCCACTTTGCCCACCTAGTTTTGCACTGGCCCACCCAAAATACAGGAAATGGAAAGATGTGCCTTGGGCTGGCAAAACCATCATGAAACCAGAAACTGTTGTGTCCACAGAGACTTCTGTCCACCATAACATCTACAAATGTAACAATTTAATCTGCCAATGTTTCTTTGCTAGTTCAAGTTTTTTGGTTTCAATGTTGGCACTTACACACAGACAGTGTTTCCCAGATGTCGTTATGATATGAAGACAGATGAAGATAATTTGTCAGATGTGCTATAACCAGTAGGACATGCCAAAGCACCCTACTGATGCATCACGCCATTGTATTTAAATGAATTAAGACAAACATGGAACAGTACTATATGTCACTACTTTTTACACAAAAAGGTACTGGTGCCTTTCTTTATATGGTTAAAATGACCCTCATTAAAAACTCAAAAAGTTTTGCAAACATTTCCTTTTCTAAATTTACAAATTCCCAGAGCCCTGCTTGTCAAACCATTTGTCTAAAACGTAATGACTTTATTTACTATAATACATGACATGACAAAAAGCAGCAATAAATTACATTCAAGAAGGTTGGAAACAGCAAATGTTTGTTCTTAGCTTGAAAAATGATTAAAATGACTTCAAACACAGTCAGCAATTTTGATTTCTTCAACTATGAGCTCTCTGAGCATGCAGTCAAGGAGTTCATTCTGTACTGTCTCATACCTCTTTTCCACTGGTCAATAATCCCACTTAAACCCAATAAGATTGAGCTTTTGTGTGCAATGGGAATTTGTAAACTCTGGCTCTACAATCGCGTCAGTTGACTCTGCAGTAGACCCAGGTTTTTATCACTTTGGCTCGGCTTTGATCCAAACGTAAGACCCAAGTGAACCTGCTAAATTGCGTTGCAGGAAGCGATGATGTGTTAACAACATCTGGTGGTGACACGTAATTAAGGCAGGAATTTGGGATACGATCTGTTCAAGGACGTTTTATTAGTGGACACAGTGTTGGCGGTGGAGCCCCGTTCATTCCGAGCTGTGCAGCTCTCCTAGACTTTCTGAATGTTACTGGACCAAATAGCTCAAATTGTAATACTGAAACAAGCCATTTTGCTGGGGCTGTTATGCTCAAAATAATTTATCAATCGTTTTGCACATAAAGATATATGTAAGCATATGTAATTCTGCATAAAAATGTTGAAACACAACAAAATCTTTGTTACATATCATGCTGAGTTTAGTACTTACATCTCAGATTTTTGAACAGTGTTCAAACCAGATAAATCCCAGAGTTTACTCAAGGCCGATGGTTTTTCATTTGGTCATCTGCTGCTTTAACTCCCAGGAAAGAGTCAGAGGGTGTCGAAGGAAAATTTAAAAATTACCTTGTGAACATCTGAGTTACATCCAATAGATTTTCATCAGTGATGGTGGTTGTTTAATGTTGTGTTCACCAAAAGTGAATATGACTGCTGGATCCTTCCATCACCTAACATTTGGAATTATTATTGTTATTATTGTTATTATTAAGATGACATGAACAAATATGGTGACAATTACGAAAACTGGCAGTTACCCACTGAAGGGGAAATTAGACAATGAATGGAAATCATTCCTATCAAGGCCCTCTGGTCTACTTAAAAACTTCACACTCTCATTCAAAAGCACTGATGAAGGCCTGCTGAAGAGCAACCATCAAAGTCAACTGGAAAAACTCTACTCACTTTAATAGAAATGATAATCAGTGCTGAGGCAGCATATTGATCTCATTATCACTCAAAAGTCAAATTAGCCTGGTTGAGTGCACTTAAAACTGTTCATTTATTCAGCAAGTCAAAACAAGAATAGTGTCAAAAAAAATTCATCTGCCTTTGCTACAGTAAATCCATTTGCTGGCTGCTCCTTTGTCATTTTGGTAGAAATTATTCTGATGCAAATTGTCTCAAATCATAACAGCCCTTTTAGATATTTTCAAATATTCTGTATGAATGCAGAGTATGAGAAGCTGACATTTGCCAAAATAAGAAAGAGTATATCCATGGAGTCTATCCAGCCGTCATCTGAAACTGCTTGTTCTTTTCAGGGTCACAGAGGAAGGGGCTGGAGCTGATCACAGTTGACACTGGGTGATGCCGGGGTACACCTTGGATAAGTGGCCAGTTCATCACAGGGCTGGCATATGGGGGAAAAAACAACCATTTATTCTCACATTCACAACTATGGAACATTTTGAGTAACTGATTAACCAAACTTTTGGCACCATGGTAGGGCAGTGGTTAGCGCTGCTGCCCCACAGCAAGAAGGACTCCCAGCAAGAAGGATACTGAGGTATGGTAAAAGTAGTAATGATGATAAAACATAATCCTTCTGTTTTTTAAATTGCTAATTGTGAATTAAATCGTGTAACAATTAAAATACATCAAGACCTGGCAAAAGAAGAACAGGATGTTTCCCCTTAAGCAGAAGGTGCCCTTTTCAGTGTTTTTCATAAAATGAAGTTATTTTCTGCTACTTATCATTTAAAGGGTAATGTCAAGGATTTAGCATTTTTTTGTCCGGTTCGGGGAGGCCAGAAAAGATTGTGGACGCAGAAGCCGACTGTGGAGCGGAATGATAGTTGGGATATTAAATAACAATTCAATACCAAAGGCAGTTCAGGCCAGGCACAGGCCACAGAGGAAAAAAAAAGTCAAACAAGAAAGTAAAAAAAAATCCTGCCAAAAGTACAGGCAGGGCTCAGGCAAAAATTCAGTGTCAAATAGTCAGGCAGAGGGGTCAATAAACAGGCAGGCAGGGGCAGACAGAGCAAAGGTATCCAAAATTGTCAGGCAAAAATCACAGTAAAAAAAAAAAACAGGCTTAGGTCAGCGGATAGAAAAGTCCAAGAAATAGCAGTACGTGAGCAAGACTTCCGGAAACAGACGCGATAATCTGGTGAAGACTGTCAGTCCTGGTGTGGTGTTCTTCTTAATGCAAGAAGAAAATGATCTCCAAGACATCACTGTTAGATTAAACAAAACACTCTTGCATCACGGATCAACTGGACAGACATCATTTGAACAAGCAGTTGTAATTTGGCATGATGAGCTACTTTTTTTTTATTTTTTATTCCCACTCTCATTTCAATAGCCTCGAACACTTGTTTCTGTATTTGGCTGTGGAGATAACATTTTAAAAAAAAACAAACAAACAAAAAAAAACCATGTACATGTGACTGACTTTTGAAATGTTAAAATGTCACAATTGTAATTTACACATTCAAAAACAAAAAAACCAAAACAAATTACATTAATTTAGTTTCTTCACATGTAACTCCCACACTATCATATTTGAACTAAAATTTCAACGTGAAAATAAATCGATTTCCCATTTGAACTTAAAGAAACTTTAAGTTTCAACTTATCAGACATTAGGTTTCACCATGTCTTCGGTTGCAGAAATGTACATTGCCAACAATTACACTGTTAATTCGGTTGTTACAAGTATGTTGCTAAAAAATACTTTATATTCTAAATAAATGACAGAAAACATGATCACCTCTATCTGCTGCCCCAGTATACTGGGAGTACAATGTTGAGTTGTTGAGAGGAGCTCTGTATTGATATTTGGGTTGTCAATAATCATTACTAGTCAGTATAGGGTTGGAAAGTGTCTGCCGTATTGACCGATGGGGACATCTACAGTGAAACATCATGATGGACGATGACATCGCTGTTCTTACATTTGAGCCAGCGTGTCCACTCAGTGTTGTCCTAAGACAGCTGCTGTGTGTTAGTTAGCTGCTGCTGTTTCCCACTGTTGCACTGACATGAAACTCCAACTGTCTCACCCTGCGGAGGAAATTATGTCCCGTTCCCCACATGCATCCCTGTGCCAGGTTTAGAAGTCAAATAGCCAAGGAAGCTAAGCTAAGGAAACTGTGTATAAAAAAAAACAAAAAAAACATGGTGTGACAGAGAGAAGCAGCAGCTCATGGGAAAAGAACACACAGCTGCCACAAATTAAACTGAGTATCTTGGGTTCGCCCAACTGAGCTGGTTTGATAAGAAAATAATAAATGGGACATGGAGACGTAATGTTGGCGCACTTGGCAGCAACATACTTCTTTTCATTTCCTCTCCCCACATATCACAAACTACAACAACACTTGCCCTACGGCAACTCTGAGGGGACACGCCTCTTCACTGTGCTCTCTGGTGGGGAGCCACTCAAATCATGAGCCCTTTTAACAAAGAGAGCAGTGGTAATTCACCAGTCCTCCACCATTGTTTGTTCACCGTCTGGCGTAAAGACGAACAGTTGTGTAATTCACACAGAAAGCCGATGCCGCGGATCCCAAAGAGGCGTGTTATTTGCAACGTGTTTCCCACGCTGTTTTCCGGGGGAAAAGATCACTGATGTCTTGGTCAGGAGGCTGACCGTCGTGGGAGGACAGACAATTCTCCCTACATAACTGTGGTATTTTTATCCTCATATAAGTTGCCGAAGACAGTACCATTTAGCACATTACTGTTGTTGGGTTGTCAGGTTGGGATAAAAAAAAAGGGAAGACTATGGAAGGGGAGGTGGACCCAAACGCAGTTACACAGGAGGCACGATCAGGGGAACAAACAAAAGGCGAGCTTTATTTAAAACCTGATTACAAAAAACAAAAGCAGACAAACGGGGATGAAAGACGAAGTAGCAACCAAGGACGAGACAAAGTAGCAAAGCACAAATACAAATTTCAAATCAAAGTCAAAGTTCAAATCAAACATGGAAAAAGAAATGCAAAAAAAAAAAAAAATCAAAATCATACCGAACAGGAGCATGAGCAAGAGCGAGAGCATGAACAACCAAAGACAAACCAAGACACAAACAGAATACAAACAATGACCGGACAGGGAGTGAAGGGAACACAGAGAATAAATCCACAGTCACTGATGATCAGACGAGGAACAGGTGAGGAGAGAGAGGAGGGAGGAGGCCAGGTGAGGTAACGAGGGGGAGGAGCACGTGAGAAAACATGAAGGGAACAATACAACAGACAGAGGGAGCCAGAGGGGAGAACACGGTAGAAACTTAAAGGACAAGAGACACAAGAGGGCATGGAAACTCAACAAGCGAAATACACAGGGAAACTTAAAGGACACATGAGAGCATGGAAAAACAAAACATGAGACACAGGACATGAAACCAAAAACCAGATACAAGAACACAACGCAAACAGGAATCATGACACGGGTCATGTAACATTGCAGCCTGCTTATCCTTATACACAGGTCCAGTTCGTCAATTTTCCATAGAGAAGTGCAAAGAATTGCGGCAGTGTGTATGGGGCTACGATGTTATGATGCCCAAGGGTTTGTAGTCAGTATCTGATAGACATTGCTGATGGTCGATGGCATCTGTGATCACCCTTTCATACCTTCACGCTGTGTGCCCTGTTTCAGTATTACTATAGCAACCTACAAAACAAGACAGCTATCCCTGTGATTGTCCTTCATTATATTTTCATTTTACTGACAAATTTCTTTGTCATCGTGGCATCCGGACTCAATCATTGTAAACGGATGATTTTTAATAATTTTTTAAATTTTTCTGGAACTTCAAAGGGGCACTGTAGCTTTAGAGAAGAAATTCAAACTCAGATTATAAATGGGGTATTAATACAAGGTCAGAAATATTTATTATTCAACAACTGAATGAACAAGCTGTTTCGGACATTGTTTTAAGCTGGACAGGTGGCAGGGTCCGCCACATATAAACAAAGTAAAACAGTTTGAAACTGTGTTGTCCTTTAAGGTCAGTTTGCTTATTCAGTTTTTTTAGTCATGAAAACAAATGGAGTGTGTTTATTTATTCATTTATCCCCAACACAACAGAATGCTCCTTTAAATGCTTTTGGACTGTACGTATCACATACAGTATAATACCACAGCTTCACTAACGTAAGAATAAAAGCAAAGCTACCAAAAGAGATTTTCAGAGCTGAATGTTTGCTGAAGCGTTTTTAAAATCTCTGTCTAATTTTTCGGTCATCATTGGATGAATATACTCCGAATTCAGAACACAATCAGCATGACTTCTGCAGGTCAATGCATGTATAAAGGGGCCAATCGTACAATAGGCCTTGTCCCATGCATATTTTTTTCTCTTTGTCGAATGACTGAAATAGTTATTATTTGAAGACTGAATTAAAGTCCCACTCATCTGTCTGCTGTGCGGCACAGTGACTGGTCGGTCTATTCAGCCTTTGTCATTATTATTGAATGTTGGCACAGTTGAGAATACTCCTCTTCCTCTAATAGAATAACCATGAGAAAGGCACTACAGAAAAAAAAAAAAAAAAAAAAAAACACACCCAGCTCATGGCATTAGACTGGAGAAATCTCTGTCATGTTTCTTCAGACTCACAGTCTGCCTTAGCTCCCTATGTGTTACGCTGCCCAAGGGAATCCCTCTGTCCTCCAGGCTCCTTCTTTCTCTACAGTATTATACTGTCTCACATAGATGACTTAAAGAAGAAAAAAATGTGTTAATTTAAATCACCTGGTTCCAACGAGCTAGGGAAAGAATTTGGTAATGCGCTAAACTGGGATTCAGAAGACTTTAGACAGAATGAATAAGACATAAACAATGATTCTGTAAACTGCCATGCCTGAATCAAATCTAACAGATTTAGTACCCGCTTCTTTCCCCAAAAAGTGTCCCACTGTTGCGATTCACATTGACAGTCCCGCTATCTTTACCTATTTGTTTATGACCTTGGGCCGACTGGGCCTCTCTTTAGAGCGCTCTGCTGCCAGCAGCTGGTCGGGATGAATGTCTCAGGTGTCGCTGCTGACTGATGGGCAGCTCTTAGCCAGATCCCGAGGGCCTTCTCAGTGCTGCTCGCAGCCTGAGAGACACAGGCAAGACTGATGGAGAGTCAGAGGTGCGCTGATCGACCAGTCTGCCATCAACACCCCGCAGATCATCCCATCGCTCCACCCTTTACTACAGAGCTGAGACTGTGTGGGTTTGTCCTGATGTCGACAGATGTGTATAGGCGTTAAAGCACGAGCACACATGCTTTTTTTTTTAATATTTACAGTGGTTGTGGTCTTATGATTCTCCCGACTACTTTAAAGCAGCTATAATTAATGTTCTTATAATTACAGTGTGACAATGTGACAGGGATTTATCACCTAAATCTGCAGCTCCTCTTGGCTTTACAGAGCTTACTGGTCGCTTTCAGCTAATTGATCAGCTGTCTGGTCCACGACTTTAATTTTTATTTGGTTAACCACTCTCAAAGCGTACATGGCCTGCTCAGAACCAAACAGCAAACAAATAAAGTTGATAATTTCGCACCTATTGTGGTCCCCTTATGCAATGGTGCAAATTTAAATAAGGATGACTTGTTTTTGTCTTAGGCACAGAAGAACACAAGTCGTGATAAATTGGACTTATCTGTTGAGTTTCATCAGAAGTGTAACTGTAGAGGTGAGGGTCTGGTCAAACAGTTAGGTGGGGTATTAAGCACTGCATTAAAAACAGTGTTAGGATTTAATGTTCTTGTTCTTATGAAAAAAGAATGAGACAATGCAACCTCGGACATTCTCCACTGTTCCCCCGAGGCTATCAGCGTCCAGCGCCTGTCAGCAGAAAGATAACACTCTGCGGCTGTCTTGATTTGGTGGAGGCTGCTGATGCATCGATTCATATCTTCAGCTGGTCTATGAATCATACATTAATGGATGAGACGGCCATTATCTCCATGCATGTCTGCTCTCACCCACTTCAACAGGGAATCCGTGCTCTGCCTGTTTCTCTGTCACGCACTCATGCCTCTCACCTTTTCACCTCCCAATCCCTTTCTTTTTTCAAAATTTTTAATGGACCCTATGCCGCTCCTTCTTAGGTGCTGCTAAATTTAAATCAACATTAGTTCTGTGTCTGTGTGTTCCTCTCCCTCTGTATCATCCTTAAATCCCTGCTTTACCTGTCGTACCCAAGGAATAATCTCACGTCACTTGTTACTCTTTCAGACGCTCTGCTGTGTCACTCCTGGGGCAAGAGTCAACACTAACAACTCTAAGTGCACACAAAGGCGATTTGTGTATTAATACAGACTCTAAGTGCTGTATCGTAGGCAACTGCATGTGTTTCAGTTTCTTGAAGACATTCATCATCACTCATCCAAGAGGCTTCTTCATTTCTAAATAACTGGATGGGCGTTCCAGGCCTTTAAACTCTGCGTGGGAGTGTCCTTACAGAGTCGTTATAGACACATGTGAACTCTCGCGTTTCAGAGTGGTTAGCGCCGCTTGTGGGTCGGTAGGTGAGTCAAGGTGTGAATGGTTATTAATCTGTCTGGGGACGGTCTTGAGTCTTGATCTGAGGAGCTGGTCCTCCTGTGTTGTGACATTCTTTTATAGAGAGGTTGTTTTCCTCCCCAAATCCCCAAAAGGTTTCTGCCTCAGCTTGTTGATAGGTTTGAAATGAACTGGGAAATGATGTTTATTGAATATCCCCCTGAGTTTCTCAGATATTCCCACACGTAGCGAGTGGCACTATTGTTACGTTTTTTTCCGGCTTCTCCTCTCTGTCTGCTCGTGATCTTTTAGTGGTTTTGACAAAGGTCCAGTCTGGGTAGCCACAAGTTTTTAGTGCTCCCCTGATGTGCTTGTGTTCCTTCTCCTTCCCCCCTGCCTTCGTGGGCACGCTCTCAGCTCAGTGGTTTAGTTTTCTGATGACCCCCAGCTTGTTCCCCAGAGGGTGATGAGAGTCGAAGAGCAAGTACTGATCTGTGTTTAGGTTTTCTGTGAAAACCTCAATGTTGAGTCCTCTGTCGTCTCTAATATGTACAGTAATGTCCAAGAAGGGCAGACAGTGTCCTCTGACATCTTCCCGTGTGAACATGATATTACTGTTCACAGCATTTATGTGTTCTGTGAAGTCTTCCACTTCCCTCGTTCTGACTTTGACCCATGTGTCATCCACATACATGAACCAGTGGGTAGGAGCAGCTCCTGTGACGGTAATCAAGGCTTGGAGACTTGATGCCTTGATGACTCTGTAAGGACACTCCCACACACGAGTTCAAATGCCTGCAACTCCCCTCCAGTTAGTTAGAACTGAGGAGGGCCCTAGGACGAGAGGTGAAACATCTTCAATAAACTGAAACAAGTCCAGTTGCCTCAGATAAAGCACTTAGAATTACAACGACCTGGACAACTGAGAACTTTCATCAAGGTCCTCAGTATTGTTGCTCCAAAATTATTCATTCATCAAAATCAATGCCAAAAATAATAACATTGACCTTAAAAAGGTACATTTAGCACACCGAGGCCCCCTTCTTCGCCTGCCACCCAGTTGACAACAGACATGACCTTCGTTGTATAATTTCTCTTTATTATGTCCTCCTGAAAGAAGTTATCAAGGAATTCTTCCAACTTCTCTCTTGACTCTATTGTATATTCTTTCTATAAGTTTTTCTCGTTATACTGAACATTGTCTAACTATTTATCGACTGCAAATTTCCCCTTCCCTCTGGAGCATAATTATAGTAAACAAAAATCAAGTAGATTACAGACCACTCACAAACCTTCCCTTCCTAAGTAAAAAGTAAAGTTGCATATAAACAATTCTGTAATTACTTTTCCAGTGTATTTAAGTTTAGGATATCTGTGCACAGCACCAAGGCAACAGACATCAGTCATCTGTTATGATGATCCATTTTCAAAGTCTGATCTTAACTATGTTCTCTCCTGTGTTTATAACTTTAGATTTAGTGTAACAAAAAGAAACATTCTGCCAGATTAATCTTTCTAAATTCCTCATGTGTGAAACACAGTGATTCTTTTTGTTTTCAAAAACAACCATTATTTTGGTTTGGTGGCCAACAGCTTCACTTTTTTTTAGTTTGCTCTTACTGCTTCATCAACTGCCATATTTCAGCTGCTTAGCACCCACCAGCAAACAGTCACCAGAGACCAGCTGGTGAATTTAGCAGCTAAAGAGGCAGATATTTCTCTCAGGTGTTTAGAAACAAACAGGAAAAGAAGCACAGCAGTTGAGTAACTGGTACAAGTACATTTACTAAGTAGTACTGCATTTATACTGTACAAATACTTACTTACAATACGAACATGCTTCTACATACTTCTAGTCTGATATAACAAAGGGAAATATTGCTCTTTTTAACTCCACTACAATCATTTAACTTCAATTAGAGATAAAGAACTTACATACAACGTTTATTATAAACTATAAAATATCAAACCTCCACCACTACCGACTTATTACTAATGTCTCTGTTGGCAATTGTGTCTTAAATGTAATTTTATCTCTGTGATTCAGTCATGTAAATGTTAACAGCTTGCTGTGCTGCTCCGATGTTTGCCAGAAATCAATCACTGCAGCTTTGAGTTGGATATTGAGACTCTTTTCATGACATTAGCCATTACATCTGATTTCAAATGTTTTACTTGTTACAACTTTAAAAAAATGCGTGACTTGTGCACATTCTTATTGTACCATTGTGAATGGATATATCTGTAGATTTATACATCTGGCCTCTGGTGCATTTAAACAAACAATAAAAAAAAACAAGATCTCTCATTTCCCTCCACTTTTTTTTTCTCCTCTTCATCAATCTCTCACTTTCAATCTATAGCCATGTGATATACAGCTACCATAAAGGGGGAAATGGCCAAATACTTATGTTGAAATTCATCCCCAAATCATTTCTAGATAGAATGTATATCCAGGTGGAGATTGACAGAGAGGCCTGTAATAATTGTTAATGCATTCTTAGTGAAATATTGTCAGTGTAATAAAATTAATGCCTGAGTCCAAACTTCTATAAAATATGGTAACTGCAATGTATTGCAGTAACATTTGCCGCTGTCATCGTTACAAAGGTACTTGTGCACTTAAAACAGCAATAATTGGCAGTAAAGAAAATAAAACAATATCATTAAATGAGGCCACTGCAGCAGTAAAATAAATGGGACTCAGCAAGAGGAAGACAGTTATGAGCCCGAAATAGAATTCAAATAATAAGTGGGAAAATAAATAAACCAATAGATCACTAAAGCAGATCTAGGTTACAGAAAACTATGTTGTGACAGTTTCAGCACATTTTGTTGTACAAGTCTAGAATCAGCTTCATACATGCACATATGTACACGAAAGTAAGACTATAGTGTTTGGATCAATTCTAAATCTCTCATGAGTGTTTTCATAAGCAGCAGCATGTTTTCAGCAAAAAGCTTTGATAAACCTCTGCTTTTTAGCTGAAATGGGCGGATCAGAATGCAGCAGTCACACTGCAGGTGTGGACCAACACAACTACACCGAGACCCGATGAAAGAAGTTTTGGTGTTGCTACAAACAAAGTTCTCGGAAGGAATGAGTGGAAGAGTGGAACGACTTCTTTATCTACTTGTGCTTTGCTAGCAGCTGTCTGGAAAATGAGTTGAGGTCCAAACGTGAACCATCAGTGAAGGATGTTCCCGTCTTGATATTTGAGCAGCACAACACCGCCTTGTACATGAGCGCATTCGGTCACTTTGGATTCTTTTCTATGAGATGACAGATTGGCTGTGCTAAAGCAACACAAAGAAACACCCCCAGTGTGCCCTCACATACCCCTACACCGGTGCTCTGGCACTGGACTGGCCTGGAATTGTCCAACATGATCATAAATCCTGTGGTTACTCAGAGGCCGAGCTTCTTCTGAATAAATGATTGGCTCGAAATTTATGGTAGATTTTGTTTTATATGTCTAGAGAGAGTCTGAATTATTATCCTTTGCATACATTCTTTTCCACTACACTTATATTAAATTCACATGGCACATTTATCTAACATGATGCGTAACTAGTGTCTAGTTTTCTATAGAAAACCAGTGTCTCTACAGGCTCCCCATCGTGTATTATTAAAAAAGATCTTGGAAAAAGTAATACAGAGTGACACATATTGTCAAAAGCTTTCACCATAATTTTAATAATACTGTGAACAGCTTCTCTAGCATTTATGTTTATGCAGATTTATTGTTCTCAGGGGTGGCTGTGGACACCTCCACATTTCTGCCCTGGGAAATGATCCACGTGATGATTTCAGCTGCATATCAATATTTTTGTGTTTGCAGTTACCACCTTAGTTAATTGCTCTCGTCATGCTTCCCTTTGCATGCCATTTCTGTGCAACGCGTTTGTTAATTTCTTGTTTAATACTGGATCAAGTACCACATTGCCAGCACCTGTCATCAATTTATGACACCTCAGATTCTCACATCGGAAAATATGACGCACCGGGATTGATGGGTAATTGGGAGGAAGATGAGTCTGATGGTGGCGATGATGAATATGAGGACGATGACAATGATGTGATGAAAGTGGTGACTACGGAAACTCTCAGACCCTAACAAGATTACAATTCTGTAGGAAATATAAAGGATTTTAGGCCTCTTTGTTGACTTATGATGTTTAGATGTCGACTCTATGTCTATCTGTTTTATGAAAAACAGATCTGTATGTGTTCACTCCTTAGAACAGTTTAAAATATACGGCTAATCATACTCTACTGTCATCTCTGTTGTGAGCATAACCCCTCCCTCATCCAATCCCCATGGTCCTACCCTTTCTGTGGCACACACCCCCGAGTATCTTCTGTAAATACTTCATAAATATAGTTTCATTTTAAAAAGGCTTCAGTAATTTTGTAAAACAGACCGACACAGTTTTATCAAATGTTGGCCAAACAGGGGGATAGAGTGCATTTGTTGGGGACTATTTTTAGTGGCGGATTAATCCATATTTCATGCTCTAGTGATTATTTGGGGCAGCAGGACGTTGTTAGTAAAGATAAACTACAGATATATGGTCATGGTAATGAAGAAACATGTCACTCAACATCGTGGCTTATTGATGTGTTTCATAGGTTTTTTTGAGGAATAATATATCAGGCACCCTCATAGAAACCACAGATCTCACATTCATGGCTGGATAAAGCTGAGTTGACGCCGTTTAGAAAGGGCCACATTTCAACCCAAAATTGGTTTTCAGTTAATTCTCTGAACCAGGTTTACTGTCATTTGACACACAGTACGTGCTTATGTTTAGTGCGAGCTCCGTGTGCACAATCTAATTTCCTCTGACGATGTTATTCCTGGAACATCATGATTGATGTTGTTCCTGGGCCATCATTACAACTGATCAATCCCTTTTTGGAATCGTCATATCTAAGTGACTAAGTGACCCAAAGACCAGTTTGAACCCAAAACCTAACCAAATATTTTGATGTCTAAACCTAATCAAGTATTTTTTCTTGCCTAAATTTAACCAGTTATTTTTTTTATTTTTGTTGTTGACTAGACCTAACTTATTGAACTTAAACTAACATATTAAATATTATATACGTTATAAACCATAGTGTGCTGAGTGAGAGTCCTATTCCTCATCTATTCAGCCTTGACTAAATTCAATGCAAAATGTGTTTTTTTATTGTTGGTTTTTTTAGCAACTGTAGCATTAATTATAATGTTGCAGGAACACCACCAACATGGCCATATCAGATTCACCGCTCCATGGCTAGTCACTTAAACAATACAGTGTAAGGTTCTGGCAGTGTAGAGAGGCCAACTAAAACACAATGTAGAAGATCAATTAAAATGACGTGTTGCCCATATCTTTATGCCATCTTTAGATGGCTTGCTTGGCATATACAGTTTGAAAGGGCAGCATCCCCTAAAAGCGACCAGACGCTCGTCCACAGTGATGTTTGGATTTGGGTTACAGATGAGTGGCAGGCGCTCCACCCACTTGTCCCAAACCTCTCTGATTGCTACCAATTTGTCTCGTTGACAACCGCATGGTCTTGTCAAAGCAAATCAGCCATGACAATGTGTGAACTTTTTGGCGTGACATAGTGGCCCCCCAAAAAAATTGTCCGACCAGATTCTGCATCCCATAAACTGCTGGTAGATTCATTATCTGGTTCTGCACACACCAGCCAAATCAAAAGACCCATGTATGCTTTGATGTGTGCCTGGGTTTTCTCCCTCCAACTGTCTTAGTAAATCCGTTTCTCCTACAAGTTAGTCACGTTTGATGTCATCAATCCGGGACACAGTATATTTCATTCTATCATTCGGGGGCCCTGGGGTCATTTTCAACTGATAGTCTACCTTGATTCTCTGGTGGGGGTGAAGACCAGGATAAGGTCCAATTTTCAACTTGAATGTGACAGCAGCCTCAGCACGGCCATCCTCTGCATCGCCGCAATCCTCCCCATCCATTATTTCTTGGCCCAGATTATATTCTGTGTTATCTTCAGCTTCTGACACATCCTCCTCTAATCCATCCTCCATCAAGCCAAATTGTATACCAAAGCTATGAGGGAAGTTCAATATTGTTGAAACTGCGCAGCTGTCTGTGAGATCTGCCAACAGGTGTTGTTCCCGTGGGAGAGAGCCTCGACTAGGCAAAGGTTCCTGTAGCGGTTGCCAGGAAACCCAAGGTGTGTGTGTGTGTGTGTGTGGGTGCATGCATGCATGAATGTGTGCGTGCGAGTGTCCATCTGACTGAAATGAGGATTTTTTAGTAGTTTTTTACACTAATTGCAGTCTCCCCCATTCATTTCTAATGACTTGTCATTTTTGACCATGACCACCACCAAGAGTTGAGAAATTGAATAAAACACAATTCATTTTGTGTGTTAAAATCGTCTTTGTTTTGTCAGATGTGTCAGAGATAAGATTTTTAAATTGGTCAAATTTGAATGTAACACAACATGAGGGTTAATCCATTCAGTCATGAGTGTATTTGATGCAGAATTTGTCGTTTCTTACTTTTACTTTACTTTTTGCAACTATTGGTCAGGGTGACAGACAGTACCGCTGCTAGCCATTTTGGTGCCCTAAGAAAAATTCCTTTATGATTTTTATGACTGAGTTCTTCAGACTTCAAATTATCAAGAGCCATTTTCTGTCCCTCTGCACATCCGACACCTCACCTAATGTGTGTGAGAGACTGTAGCCTACATTCCGCTGAATTCTACTGAACGGCAATCCAAAAGATGGTCGTGGGTTTCTTATGCACTGCAAAATGTGCATTCTCAAATAACACTATGCTAGGTAAACTCTTGTTGTAAAATCTTGTTGTTATTATTCCACCAAAAATCTCAAATTACCTTAATAAATAAAAAGGCTTCTCCAGTGTTAGATTTGAACTGTTAAACTGATGTGATGCAGTTGGTGGCACATTGCAACAGTGTCACGGAACAGAGGGAGGAGAAAGAATCAGATTCTCTAAGAATAACATGATGTGTCCCTTCCGAGTTTCCTGCTCCAATGATCATCTTGCAGAAGTAAAGCAGGTGATACTGACAGAAGATGATGGTAGACTCTTTCGTGCTCAGATTTATTCTGAACTCAGAGAAGGGGCTGACAGAAAGGAGAGGATGACGAGACTGGGAATATGTTTATGGAAGTGAGAGACAGAGAAAACTCACCCATGGTCAGTGTTGGGCACGTTACTTTTAAAAGTAATTAGTTGTAGTTACTAGTTACTCCTCCCAAAAAGTAACTGAGTTAGTAACTGAATTACTCCACTATAACTATAAAGTAACTAGCTACCAGGGAAAGAAACTATTGCGTTTTGTGAAGCTGGAGCAGAAAAATCCAACTTTAGCTGCTCGGACGGCTCCGTGTCCTTCTTTGTTAGCGGAGCTCATGTTAGCCACACATGGCCTGTTGTCATCATCAGCAGTGTCAACAACTGTGTTTTTGGCTACTAGTTTTGTAGAAGTGTGTGATGCTGAAAGATGCTTCATTAGATTAGAGTTGCTTACAATAGACGTGATAATGAACATTTCACATGTACGTTCTTGTCTTTTACCTCAAGGAGATTAAAGTAGCGTCTGTACTTCCACTTTGAAAAGGCCAACTTTCCCTCCGGACTCGCCTTTGCAGCAGTTCACCTCTGCTTGTTTGTGTGTGTGAGGCTGCTGTGTGCGTGTGTGGTTTGTGTGTAAACTAAACACTGCCTCTGATTGGCTTACAAACTCTTACTCTACCTTAGCTAATCATCATCACTTATGCAGTTGTCTCGCACCTCCCTCCTGTGGGTGAGCGCCAAGTCGGATGACAACAGCTTGAATGAGTAGCTTCAGTTTATACGAGTCACATTTAATAGTCGGTAACAACGTTTTAACGATGGAAATAACAATTAGTCGTGTTACACGATAAAGCGGTACTCGAAAGGTACCGTGGGACCCAGCCCTTAAAAACAATACTTTTTCACGTTTATTAGTATCCGTACTTGATGAACTTCATGCGACAGCGGGGCAGCGTGTCTGTGTGTGCAGCCTCTTTCTGCTTCCTCGCTGCCTGCAGCCAGAGTGGGCGTGGTTTCACGGTGACAGACAGTCACAGAGCAGAGCGAGACAGACATGTTGGCTCCCTCGGCCATTACGGATTTAAAGCATCGTTTACAGACGGGCCTTATGGTGTCCGAGGGCTTGCCCTTATTGTCGGAAACGTAACAAAATATTTCCATATTTTGCTCTGTGCTTCCGCCTCGGATGGTCGGCAGGAGCGCTCATGCCACTTTCAGCTGACCGACATGCGGACTTGTTCAATGAGTTCAAAGAACTGCAGGTTAGTGATAGATAACATCACGTTAAATATCACCCGGATGGAAGTCAAGCAAACTTTTTTCACCATCAGGGTTGCACGAAGGCAGTCAGGGGTAAAGCTAACATCTCTGTATGCAAAACGCAACGTTCACACTGGTAACATGAACTTTACCATAACATGCGCTGGTGTTCACAAGTATGCTGATTAACAACACCACTTATAAATCATCTATTTTAAGTCAATCAGTGCAAGTAATATAATCATAGCCTGTACATTTTTGTCAATAATTTATAATATGTATTGTAATTTATATTATTAGACAATGGTCTGATTAGAGCACAAATGCCCACCAGATCGGGGTCATTGGTGTTGTACTTTAGTGCACTAATGTAGTTTGCAGGCTAATAATCTAGGGTTTGAACTTTATCAACATGAAATGCGAATTGCAAATTTCCCCTTTGTGGGACGAATAAAGTATTGTCTTATTTTATGAATTGCCAGACTTACAGTTAATGTCATTTATGTTCATTATTTTTATGCTGAATAAAATTGTAGTTAATGTGCTGTTATTTTTTTTTTCTACTATAAGCACTGAGCTTTTAATGAAAAATCAGGTTATTTAATAATCTCTGCGAGCAAACAAGACAAATGAACAAAACAAGATGGATGGATACAGAAGCTATAAAGCTTTTACAAAAAAATATATTTTTATTTTGACGTTTTAAGTGTTTAACCCTAACCCTTAAAAAAATTAATGAATAAACCATTTTAACTTCCACATTCTGTCATCTGATATTTTATTCCATTACTTTTGATGATGTTTTAGTTTTCCACCGTGGTATCGTTTCAGTATCGGTATCGAGATATTTTAGGCAGGTATCGTACCGAAGTCATAATTTTGGTATCGTGACAACACTAGTAATTAGTTAGATTACATATTACTGAAAAAAAAGTAATGCCATTAGTAACACCGTTTATTTTAACGTCTTTATTCCCATCACTGCCCATGGTCCACATTGTCTGATTGTGAAGTCCCTGGTCAACTGCTGTGTGTGTGTGTGTGTGTGTGTGTGTGTGTGTGTGTGTGTGTGTGTGTGTGTGTGTGTGTGTGTGTGTGTGTGTGTCCACATACAGTCCTGCTGCTGCAGGGCTCCTCCTGCCTGCCCTATCTATTGACATGGGGTTTGCCTTTGAAAATGATCAATAAATATGATGACAAGATTTTCCTTTCCGCCTGTTGAAAGAGCGAGATAGCAGGGAAAATAAACTGCCCTTCATCTATAGTGTTTATTCTCTTCATATCTATGACCTATTCTACAGATACAGACATTAGCGTCTTAGAGAAACGCTGATATGATGCCAATACGACTCTCTAAAGGCTGCTTCAGGCAGAGCGCCGAAATGAAAAGCAAGTTTCACCGTGAATATGTTCTGCTTACACAGGCACTCCGTTCAACTTGTTTGTTTTGTCCGAGATCAGAACCTGTGGCTATATATTAGTAACACTGGTCTTACTATGATACACACTCGGGCTAATTTATAGCCATTTTCAGGTTCAAAGTCTCTGATGGAACCAGCTCATGGTGGCAAATTATTAAATATGTGAAATGCATGACACTGAGATAGACACGGGACATGTTTCTTGTTAAGTATGAGACAAGCCATCGGAGGAAAAGCATGACTGTCTGGGTCTCAGCTGTCTTTGTCGAGTGCTGAGCAGGAACGATGTTGTAGTTATACAGTAAAGTGAACAGCAAGGTCACACGGGGAAGAGTAAAAAGCATTCAACTTTCTCTCATATCTGGCTGGATGCTCAGCGCAACCACGGCAGTAATCCAAATGTCATTTTCCCAGCTCCGTGAAGAGCCACAATCATCTCAAACGGATCCTAAAGGAGCAGGAGTTCAACGGTATTGGACTCTGAAAATGTTCTCCGTCAGACAGCCTAAAAGTCACAATCCCAAATTTGACATGAAGGATTATTTAAATTTAGGACTGAAAATTGCAGCTGTCATTGTCGCTTTGTTTTTAGCTTTTTGATTTAAGATTTATAAGAAAGGCTTTGGTGTTTGTCAGTCACACCCATATCTTTGTTCATACTTCCCCTCCAGACATCTATTTATCAGTCCATTTTGGTTCACTTATATTTATATCATATAATGAGAATTCTACCCATTTCCCATGATGGAAAAAAATACTTAATCACTGAATATATTGAAGTCCTTCATTTCAAAAGTTAAACTACTGGACACATGTGTCTTCTACTCCTACTTACTAAAAAGTGAATTTGCAAATATTGTGACCTGACCCGGGGGTTTCATAGTTCCACATCATATTTTGTAAGATGACATACTAGGCTTAGTACTCTAATCTTTACATGTACAAGTGCAGTAGAAGTACCTGATCAATAAATCACAAGTGCAAGTTACTGAACATTAGTATTTTTAGAATGTAAAAACATAGGTAACCATTGCTAGCCATCAACATTTCCACCTACAGTACTAAAATGTGCTAGCAGAGGTTAGAAGAGGAGTTTTTACAAACGGGGATATCTGTTTTTCAGTAGGCAAAGTAAGCACTTCATCACGTAATTGTTGTCTTTTTTTGGATTCATTTGGGGATCAAATGTGTGGCCGGGGATTGCTGCTGGAAGCTGTCCCTTGTTTTGGGTTTGCCCGGGTATCATTGCATTGTGGTCAAAATATAAGTCCCTGTTTTTCTTTCAGAAATCTCGCAACTTGGTATCTGCTGTAGAGCGTGCTTTCCAGTCAATCCTAGCATTTAGTGGCGACTAATCATTACAAGTAGAAAATGCAAAACGTATAAAGTAGATGACTGTCTTAAAAAAAGGATTTGTTCCTTAAAAAGATGTTTTTGTTTATGTACATGTCTTCTAACAGCTACTTCTAGTTGATGGTCAGTGTTTCCCAGATGTTGAACTTTTGATATTAAGACGCCGACCACATTATCACCATAATCTTGTTGCGGCTGCTTCCATTCACCCAGAGACTTATTCAGAAGGTGCACTACGTGTTTATATTTATTTGTATATAAATAACTGTGTAAATGTTGCGTATGTGTAATTTGTGTAGTCTGAAAGAGTCACCTTTCACCTTGGTCCATGTGCACTGTAACATGTTACTGCCTACGCCTGTCCCCTTTAGTAGATTTATGTAACAACGGCCTTCTGCTGTATAAATAACACACATCATCCAGGTCAGTGAATTTCAGACAGTAGCACAATAATTTAAAATACTTTTATTTTTTGTTTAGTGGACGAAGACTGAATGTAGTTTTTGGGTGAAAGTAACACAAAACTGGTGTAATCAATGACAATAGTCATATTAAAAAAGGAACTACAGTTACCTTAAAATGACAGTAACTCGTAGTATATAATATATAATACATTTTGAAAATAACCTGTCCAACACTGATTATTACTCACTCCACATACTACCCACATTTGAACTGTGTAGCTCTTTCACCAGGATGGAAATCTATGGATAATTAATGTAAAAGCACACTTTAACTGATTAATCTGTCCCTTCATCAGAGAATTAATTTTGCCGTTCATCTCTTGACCACTGTGACCAGGTAGCGCAGTGATGACAAATGGCAGAGTGGAGCTTTCTCCCTCTGTAGACTCTCCGGAGGCCTCACCTCCATTTCTGCCTAGGAGCCCAGTCCAGTTTCTGTGCTCTGAGGAGACCCATCTTTATTTAACCTCCTAGTTGGAGAGAGGTGGGGGGGGTTATTTTCTGCCCTAAAGACAGTTTCCACTGTAATTCTCTCTGAAGATAGCAATCGGCAGTGTCTCCAGGTATTTACTCAGACCCTCCTTTTTATCGGTGCGGGAACGCACCATACAGGAGGCTGACAGTGTTTATCTAAAATGCAATCTTTCTGAACTGTAAAGCACTGAATTTGTTGCCCCTGACTCAATGAGCAGGGCACCGAGGGTCAAAATCAATAACAACTTACAAGTTGCTGTGTGCCTGGGAGTTGGGTGGCTGAGCCTGCGGAGACAGCATTGGTAGTGCAGAGGCTCTGGAAGCACCCACGGGCGCACAGACTTGGTCTTATCTTGTCGGCGCTGGGTCCGGAATCAAAGATTGGACATCACAACAGCTCGAGAAAATTCAAGTAACTCTCCAGAGCTCCGACACTATCCTTTTGTGTTTATCCTTTGGCTGGACCATTTCCCACAGACCTGCCTTGCATTCTGATTTTTGTGCAGACTAGTCTTATATCCTATATCAGAACCCTTGGTCTGGGCTTTCTACACAGCTTAGAAACTGCATTCTCAAGCTAGTATTTGGCCAAAATCACCCTCACTCATGGACATTGTAACATTCTGAAACAGACTCACTGAAGATAAAGCTGCAGAGGAACCATGGTAACAGAGGATGCCAGATAATCAAGATGTCACATTCAAAATAACAACAGCATAAGCCCTGATTGTTCTATTTCTGACCGATACAATTAAATTACAATGCATCATGCCGATCACTGTAGCTATCCCGAGTAACAAACACTGTTCATTGCGGTAGAAGGAGTTACCCGCTAATCATTACCTACTGCAACGCCATGTTGCATCTCTGAAGCATGAGTAACATTATTCCTCTAAACCAATTCAACCACTTCAGAACAGCCTGACCACAAACTTACTTTATATGTAACTGCCTGGTTGCTTGAAAGACACTTTTGCTAACAAGTAGCCTTAAAGACAAAGCTAAACACCAGAGTTAGCATAAAAGCTAACAAGCTAGATTCAGCAGCTAGCTACATTGCGCATCTGCGACATCGTACACTGATATATGCTATCATGCATATATGACTATAGCCTTAAACATGGTTAAAACATGGAATAAAACATACATCAAGCAGGGGTCCTGCAGAAAAGTCCTGCCCGCAGCTCCCGCAGCTCCCTCCACCTCTGAAATGACGCTACGATATTTATCCTTGTTTTTTCTCTGGCTCGGTCCAATTCTTCCTTTTAACACCGCTTTTCTTCATCAGTCTTCTTATTTCTTCTTTGATGTGGTCATGGTGGGGCATTTTTTGGCTCTGTTGTTGTTGTCTGTTCTCCGCCATTGTTAACAGTTTGGGCATGAATGTATCTGACCAGGTAAGAGCAGACACTGCACCCGTGTGGGGGAGGGGCACTGCCCAGTATGTGCTGCATGAGGGAGGGGAGCTGCCAGCAGCATATGCATGAGAATGATTGACACTTCTCAGACACTCCCCTTGGCTCTGATTGGTTGTGTTGATCCGGGAGCGGTGGATTCTTTCAAATCAAATTACAGCCAGTGGGTGGAGCCACAGACAGTAGATTTTTACACAGCTGACCTGTATCTTGTTCTACTGAGAGATAATAATGACAATTTTAGCAAATATAACAAAACAAAACAAAAATATTTGCAGACTACAGCTTTAATAAAGATCAAACAGCTCTCTTCGGTAACAGAAATGCTGTTCAAGTACGGCTGCCTAATCTATCATTTTTTTAGATGCATTCTAGTCAGACATTGCAATAGCCTAGTGGCATTTGTCTCTCTGAAGACAACATGATAACAATGCTGTCCCTGTTGCTTGCCAATAGGAAACAAGCGACGGCAGGGATTTAAACACAGAGTGAGATGAGGCCTCTGAAAACAGGTTTTTTTTCCTCACTCACGGCTCCCTTTTGCAATTCATACATGCATTCTTATTAGTTCATAAATAATTGTGCGCTAACTAGCTGTAATTGCTAAATGTGTGTTGAAATTAAACTCAGTTTTTTTGCAAACATTTCACAACTTCTAGCACATCACTACCACTGTCTGAACTGGAGTAGATCTGACCCTGCTGTGCATGTAGCTGAGAAAAACAAGACAGATTGCAATGAGAGGCAAATGAAAGTGTATTAAAAGGGCACAGTGTAAGATATGGCCACAATTTTAGTTCAAATAATTCAAAAAACAGAACATGATCAGCAGCATGTGAGGTAATAGCAGCATAGCTTTTTTCCTTCTAGCAATTTCGTTTATGCTTCGAAAATCACAAAGTGGTGTTCATCTGAGAAGATTATCTTGCTGAACAAAACATGTAAGCATCAAAAACCTGCCACAGAAATCATTTTTTGGAGATATTCCAAAATCCCTGGCTTTCTGTCAAGGGAACAAGGGTGATGCTAACTTCAGGGTCCAGGAGCTTTTCTGTACTGTAAAGATTTTATAGCACTCAGTACCTCTTCTATGGAAATGGGGGCATTAAAATCGAATTGCTGCTCTATTGATAAAATAGGAAAATTGAGCCGAGAGAAGAGCACTCCTATAAATTAAAATGCATCACTTGGCTGTTGAGTAGAATACCTTAAAGGCGTCAATTATGAGCTCATTGTCATAAATGCAATTACCCTGAACATCACAAATGGCACCCTGTTTTGGTGTGCCAAATATTTTTTTGACTTATTCCCATGTTCATTAAATACTATTCTTTAGATCCCCATAAAAGGGCAGGGTTAGTTGGTAATCTGTGAATAAACACAAAGAAAGGATCTAAACTCAGTATTGAAATAGGATACAAATGTATGGTCCTTTAACACAGTTGTGTTCAGTCTCCAGTGTTTCATTCTGTTTCCTATACGCTTTAGAGAAAGATCCAACTCTACACTGGCACGGTCTGAAATAAGAATATTGCCAGTTGAACAAGATAAAACTGAATGCAAAGAGGGCCCAGGTATCATCAACAAACATCACCAAATCCCACATTTTCACACACAGAATTGAGTGACTTAGCTTGCTGAGTAAGGCACAGAGCTTTGTGGGGAAGTCTGTCAATAACGGGGTTCAGTATACAGTTAAAATCTCCACCCAAACACAGCTATTGATAGGGGAGATGATGTGAAACGGAGGAAGCCAGAGGGTCCAGCAGCAGACAATATACATGTCCCTCACTGACGACGAGCAGCGGTGTTAGAAGTGTGCCAGGTCCCGGTACACCTGGTTTATAAAGAGAATGGGAGATGACACCCGCATTAGTTAAATGTTTAAGTGTGCGCTGTTATCTCCACTTGCACAAGTCATGGCATTGTGATTACATGCAAGACGTGACATTTTTGGAGAAAGATGGAGGCAGTGTGATTAAACTAAAAGAAGGCTATGATGGCAAGCTGTTTGAATTTGTACCTGTTCTGTACAGCTATAAAACACAGTAGACCTCATTGGACAGTTCCTCATCCTATCTACACTGTTTGATGCATAATGACTCTTCAAGACCGATAATGTTATCAGTGAGGGGAAAAAGACAAGGGCCAAAAAAAAATATACACCAATCAAAATCAACCCCAAGGGGAGCACAGCTGAATGCACTGGCTAATGGACTCCCTATTCTCTCCTGCATGTTGTGGTGTCAATTGATTTGTCAAGAATACCCGTGGGTGTGCTGCCTTTTTAATCAGGACCCATCAATTCATAATTTAAGACTGATTAAGTGATCAATTTACCTTTGTCATAGTTCTGTCATCATCGGTTAATGGGTGTCTTCAGGGGATAAATGAGGAGATAAGTGGGACTGAGGGCTGTTCAAGTCTGGCTGTACGATGATGGGCTGCTCCTCTGGGGTGATGCTGGCTCATGCATCAGATTTGTATTATCACGTCGCACTTTTCTGTTATAGTTAACACGGGAACCGATTCTGATTTTTATGCAAATGAAAAAAAAAAGAAAAAAAAGAAAAAAAAAGTGAATTGTTTTCTAAACAGCAGTCTGTTTGGCAGTTTACAACATTTATAAAACACTACATGGTCGAGTTTTTATCACAGATCCGCTTTGATTTCCCAAAGCCTGCAGCGAGTACCTGCTGCTTAGATGCTTCGCTGATCCTGCTGGCATAAAAGCACGTGTCAAACAAGAGGAAAATATTCAAAGCACAAATATGCTCCTTTAACTGACAACAGCGGTATAATAAAAGAGCCACACGTATCACTCACTGAATTTACAAGCATATGAATATCCTGGAGCTATGTAGGATTTCCATTGATTGCCTTGTCTCGCTTTGTCTTTACATTGGGTTGATTTAGGGGGTATGAAGATATGTGGAAATTGCTTATTGGCATTATCATCCTCATGTAAGAATAACCGAATCTATAAAGTTAACGCACCCCCAAAAAAGTAGACCGCAACAGGAACAAGTCTTGCCAACTTGAAAACGAGTGAACGCTTCCGTTCTTGTGGCTCCCTTGTGAAGTTGGGTTTTTGATCAGGTGCCTGAACTAAGGTTTGCGTAAAAAGCATAAAGCGTCAGTATCCGCTTGTGAATTTTAAATAAAACCTTAGCTCTTTAGTTATATTGATCACATTTTCACCAAAAAGTGTTTTCCATATGCGAAGATTGTTTTGTTGAACAAAATGTCAGTACCATAACCTTGTGCTTGCCACTTGAGCTTCTGCAATAGGCTAATCCAAATAAAACTGAAAAATCCCACAGGCTTTTTGTTGAGGGAAGTTCCGGATCAGGCTGCGAAAATCAGTCATCCCTGCTGCTTTCTATGTTATTGCAACTCTACCACTTGACACAGCTTCAGGGGGACTTTTTGCCATGTTTAGCTCATTGGGTTTGTTTAAAATAGACAAAAATAGGACATACACAGTCCATAAAACTCACACTAAATGCAACTTTACCCTTTTAATTGACACTAACGAGTATCTACTAGACACTAAATAAGCATCACTTGAACATCGCACTGTTCGTAAAGTTTGTGATCCGTCCGCCTCGTGAATCCAGCTTGTTTCCTCGGCGGTAATGAACGGTGGCTGTAACTGACCGACGCTGGATGATCTCTTCATGGACAAAGAAACTGCAGACTCGACTTGGGCTTAGAGTGCATGTTTTTTTTTTTTTTTTTTTTTCTCGAAGCTTGCAGAATAAAACGGATGTCATTAATATGTGAAAAGTATAACTGTTGAAAAGCAGTACACTTCCCCCACACCATTCCCCTGTCATTTGATAATAAGCCTTGCATAATGCTGCAAGAGGATCAGACCTGTGGGCTTACGGACATCCTCTAAATGGAGGGGTCATGTTAATGATTGGCTGTGATTAACCTTCTGTTAGGGGTAACCCACATCTGATTGCGGGGGCTGGTTCGGCAGGTCACGAGGTTCCTACTTAACATACAAAATCAGCCAAATAAAGGAAATCAATAACGCTAAAGACAAGAGAGACGGGAGATTTTTCCTGCTTTCCTTCACAAAATGAAATTAACCCCTTCCCCCTTTTAACCCTAGGTAAGCCACATATTTTATATTCTGACAGGCCACTGAGCAGTTCTTGGAGTCCCTTGACAGATGAAGGAAAATGAATGGGAGCTGGATATTTTGCACCACAGCCGATACACTTTTTCTTTGCTGTTTGCAGTAAACAACCAGTGTTTAACGGAGAGATATTCCATGCATGATTCATGTCTTAATGAATATATGCACACACGTTGTAAGTAATCAATCGAGAAATCTTACCACAGATGTCTTGCTAGATTATACAGAATTAAAGCAGCACTTAACATTTTAATCCAGATAGGGCAGATACAGATCAGATTTGAAACAACAGAGGGTTCTTTATTAGACTAAGAAAAAAAAAAAAAATTCCAGTAACTCTTCACCAGTAACCCAAAGTAGATAGATAGATAGATAGATAGATAGATAGATAGATAGATAGATAGATAGATAGATAGATAGATACTTTATTGATCCCGGAGGAAATTCAAGAATAAAGTGTTTGTCAGTTTGACATATTGAGGGAACCTTCTGGGTCTCAGTAAGTGGGCAGGGTCCATGCTACCTTTAAAAAATACTAATGGTTAAATAGTCTCCATTCCCAGGTAACTGTGGCAACATTAGAGTTCATTGCTGCCGAGAAGCACTCCAGTCTCAGAGGGTGAAAGCAAGTTCAGTCTTTGATTTTATATCACTTGTAATGACTTAAATGGAAACCACTTGGGCTATGTTTATCAATACAGATCTGAAAGGTGGAGTCTCCAAAGTAATATTTGCAAGTGATCAGATCTGAATTGACAGCAACATGTATGCATGGGTTTCTGTTGAAGTACTGTAGGTGTCAATGACGTGAATGTAAATTGGACTAGAAATAATCACATGTTTAGCTTGACTCCACAGCCTGTTGTTCTCTGTGTTGTCCTCTCCTAGAAGTAACCTGGAATCTGCTCAGCAGCAAGCCTGCTCCTCTGTCTCTCTGGATTTGACATCGCTGTTGCGTGTCGCATTGCAACTAGCACAGAAGATGCTACGGAATTTGACATGAGTGGTGTCCAGACTGAGACACATTAAATAACATTTCAAACCACTTCCAAATGTGCTTTGGATTTGATTTACAAGAATCACATTTCATGTGGATGCTTGTTCAGACTTCCAAAAATCAATCCGGATACAATGTGGATATGCCAGAAAATGGACATGGGCTGGTAGAATGAGCATAGCCTTAGGCTGAAGACCAAATGTCCAGTGGGTGGACATGAGATCACCAGTTGTATGTACTATATGCCCTCCAACTAGTGAGTCTGTACTTACACTTTGTTTTATTAACAAATAAAAAATATGTCCTCCTTTTGTCTTTGCAAATGCCTCTATTAACCTGTTAAGAGAGGGTTTCCCTTTCCATGGGTAAGAGAGCCACCGTAGTGTCACATCATTCAGTCACCCCATATGTCTCTAGTTTCCCAGCATCATAGGACTGTTGCTCCTGGCTTTGCACTACAATGTCATCCAAACATTGGATGGTTTGGACCACTGTTTGGCGTCCATTAATTTTTTTTTAAAGTCAGAACAGTATTTTAGTTGGTCCTCTGCAGTGTTGCAACCATTAACTTGAAAAGTAGTCTGATTGCTGATTACTCCTTTAAAAAGTAACTAAATTAGATTGCAAGTTACTTTATTAGTTACATTCAGTAGGGGCTGAATGTAACTAGTAATGTAACTAATGTAACATAAACATTCAGCATGGCCTTCCAATGTTTTCCTATATCTGCATTCTCCTTCTCCAGGTAGGAAGAAAAAGATGCTCTGTGAGGCAGCACAGCATTGCTAGCAGCAGGGATCTTGTTTATTATGGCTCGAAATGAGGGCAAATAAACCATGTTTAAGGGCAGCATTTCCTCTACAACATAACGCGCGACCAACTCTTCCCCTCTTACTTGTTTTGCGCTGAAGTCCAGCTTTTGTTGTTTGGGTGGTGGGGGACCTCCTTTAGAAGTCATAGCTGCGGCTTTGCTCGAAGCTCTCTGCTTAACACCACCTGGTTGGACTTTCTCTGTAAACTTAACTGTTGCTGCAACTTCAAATTTGACGTTAGTACTTTATCGCCAGCACAGAGTGTACAACTAGCTTTAATAATCTTATCTATAGCTGACACGAACTCAAAATAATGACTCTATTTCCAGCTAGAAAAAAGCACATTTCTCGCCTCCCTCACTTCCTGAGATGCAACAAGAAAGCAAATATATATATTTTTACTGAGGAAAATAACAAAAATAATAGTAACGCACAGTGACTTGAATAAGTAACTTTAATCTGATTGCTGGTTTGGAAATATTAATGTGTTAGATTACTCGTTACTGAAAGAAGTCGTCAGATTAGAGTAAGCAACACGTTACTGGCATCACTGGTCCTCGGTCACTATTACCCCAAACCCCAGCTGTTGACATTAGTGCTTCGCTGTTCTCGCCCAGCACTGAAACCGCCTTGGTCAAAAAGGGGTATAACTGCCAATGGTTCTCCTTAATTCATTCAAGCCTAACTGAGAATAAAACAATAAAATACAATAAAACATGCATGTTTAATTCTGCTATATCCAGATTTATTCGGTCTGCATCCCTTATTACTCACATCCACCATCCACCATAATACAGAAGATTTTTTGAAATCAATATCCATTCATATGTATTTTTATTTTTGTGTGTGTTTTTTGTTATTATTATTATTATTATTATTTTATGTATTTTCTGCTGTTATGAGCATACATTATACATACACTTCTTGTTCAGATAGCAATCAAGGATCAAGCAGTATTACGTGCGTTGCAGTTCAGTGTGGGGCCGAAAGCCTACAATCATACTATCTTCCTGACTGCATCCCACTATCTCCCAGATCTCTCTCTAAGGATTATGAGTCATTCCATGTCATGTAGTTGCAAACACAATAAACTGAACAAATGGTACTGTTCTTGCTCAGTTTCTCCTGGATGGCATTAACAGTGTTGCACATGCGAGAAGTGGCACATTATGTAACCCAAACCGAGGCCTTGAAACTAATTTTCTTGTATAGTACTGGTGTTGGGCTATGACATTGCGTTGATTTTCGCCGACCTTAAACTCAATTACTCTAATGTTTTCCCATTTTCAAACCAATCTACTCCATGGTTACCACTCAGACAAATCAATGGACTTCACACACTTGGGCTCTGCCCTTGCTGAGAACGTGCACACATTCCTGAGTGCTCAAGTAGTCGTGAATGATACGCATCGCTGTTGTCTGAAGCCATCTGATGGGCTCATCGGTGCATTAAATAGATAATCAATCAATGTCTTTAAATGTTTAGTGCTAGTATCCGGTAAAATAAAGCTGGCACACTGATGACACAGACTCAAAGTGAAGCATTTCCTGGATTTGTGATGCTAACGTTTTTGCAAGAGATTAAGAAAACTGCTTGAAGTCTCGAGGTTTCACGCCAAAATATCAAGCGTGGATAGCGGTCCTGTTTCGAGCTGCGTGGCGACAAGTTTAGCATTCTCTGCAGTGTGATGACTGCCTGTATGCTGGTTCACCAACAACAAGCACGGTCCCATCATGCACGGCAGTGATCATCATAATTGTCCACTGTCATTGTGATTAATAGCTTTTAATAGGGCAATCAAAAGCCCCACCTTCTCAGATGATTCCTTCATCCTTTGATGTATTTGTTTCGTTCCACATCCCGTGCTGCACCTCTGCTGTCTGTTATCAGAAACTCTCCAGCCGCCTCTGCCATCATGAAGAGTGTTCTCTCGTGTCTCCTCCTCTGGTCTCTTCAGAGCTGAGTACACACACAGCATTAGGACAATCAATAACCTTCGAGAGCACTGTTTTATCATATTATGACCTCGTTTCATGCACTTTAAACAAAGAGGAGGTGGCCGCTGAAAATGGATAATGTGATGTTTCCATCACGGTTCAAGCACGCAAAAAATACGGCATAATTCCATTAGAGTCTACGAATATTGATAATGTAGGTGATGTGCAGTGGGACTGCAGATGGAAATAAGCCTGTTGTACATGTTCTATACTTTGCAAGCACCTTAATGAGCTCCACAGCTGTGCACAAGGCAGTACACTGTTAGCATATCCAAATGTATTATTTACATATCACCTGTGAGTCTTGGGACAACATAAGAACCGCCATTATGTGCCAGCAATCAGAGGCATCAGTGTCATAAGGAAGCAAGCAGCAGATGGCTCCGGTTAATGCCTGGGACTCTTTTCTTTGCTCCTGGTCCATTTATTTGCTCTGTTCGGTAAACAATGATTGGTGCCTGGCTGCCCTGCGTGAGCCAAATCAGCTCTCATCTAGCGTGATGAAAAGTGACATAAATAGATTTGGTCTGAAAGGTTTCCTTTCCCATGATTAAGAGCCTCACAGGACGCAGCGAGAATCCTGATTCTAATAAATTTGCTTTCCATATGCAAACCAGCCGCAAAACAAACTCATCAATTTCACATCAGCTTTCATTTAGCTTAATGGCCAGTCATTAACAAAGCCGCTCGCCTCCCTCCTGGTTCTCCCTTGCCGTGATTCTTTGAGATATCAGAGCACGTGGAATCATATTCTCACACATACTCGCACCAACTTGCACTTGCTGACTTTACCAACCCAAGCAGCTCCGTGTTTGCTGTGGCACCAGATGCTGGAGAGAGTTACCAGCGCTTACTCTCAGCAATGCATTTCAATAATGTTGCATAACCTCAGAGTGAGTGGCCATGCACCGGACGCTGTCATGATTAAACACATTTTTAACGCAACCTTAAAGACATAACAGTGGTGCTCGTGAGGGGATTTTAGCCCGTCAGCAGCAGGACTGCTCTCTTCTGAAATCGCTCCTGTCTTCACTCCCTCTAGTTCTGAAGTGTTGCAGGAGTAGAGAGAGATGGTTGTGGGTGGAGGGCTGCTGACTGTGTTATATGACAGTCATCCATATTGCTTTTTTTGGTTTGTTTGTTTGTTTTTCCTGATAATTTCATTTCTATCTTGCCTTATTGGATATATAATGGTAAGACTGATAGGAAATATGGGGGTATATAAAACACCCTGAGTCGTCCGTCCACAAAGCAGAGGAAGAGTTACGGTGGCTGAATGTCAGGCGTATCTTAATGCTCGACTGCCATAAATCAGAGCAGCATCGACGACACATTTTCAGTTCCTTTTGCAAATGAAAAATGAAACCGAGGGGAAAGCGGGTAAGATACTGAGTTTTATTACTTAATCGAGCCACTGAAATCTGTGTTTGCCCTTTTTAAAAAAAAAAAACAAAACAAAAGGAACCCCATCCGGTTTACTGTTTAGGTTTAAATTTGAAACAATTATCAAATTCATAAGTGGACATTTTTAATGAATGTGTTAAAAATGGTTATTAGATTACTAAGAAATCAATTATATTATCAAGCTTTAATCAGATTGGTTTATTTCCCTGGCATCATCCACTTGTAAAACCATGACTGACATTTGACTGACAATAAAAGAGGAAAAATCCATGGCCCTTCTCGGGCAGTTTGATTGCCTCTTAAACTCATCATAAAACACACTTAATTTAAACTGGACAGAAACAAACAAACAAAACAAAAAAAACTGACAAACACAGTCATGGTTGTTCTACTCTGGTTGTACATGCCGTTTTCTCCGACTGATGATGCACAGTCCTCTCTTGCTCCTCTGCTCTGCCGCCTCTTCCATTCCCGTCTGCGGTGTCTGCTCAAATCCACTGTCATACTGTATATTTCTGATCAGAGTAGCTGCAGATCACTATCCCACTGCGTCCTCTTTCAGAACTCATCTCTGGCAGTGTTAGAGGCGGCCTTCGGGCCCCAGTTTGGTGTCCGGACATGTTAACGCTCAGGCTGTTAAACCCAACTGAGCTGGGCTCGATCACCGGGTAGCTAGCTATAGTCAAGGTAGGCAGAAAAGCTTCTTCCATTAATTCTATTCCATTCTAGTTCCATTCTATTCCATTAAATCAAATGTCGACTTCTACTGTGTCCACAAATGTAAATATCTGTGCCTCTGCCGTTCTTCATTTGCTGATATTTTAGAGATCAAATCAGTTTATAGAGGAAATGACCAATCAATATGGAAAATGCTTGGTAGTTCTATTACATTCATTCAGGAATGTAAAGTTATCATGTATTGTTAAACCTCAGCTTTTATAAATATATTGTTGGTGTAATGTTTGTTTGAACACGTTCATCTGTATCACTTAGTGTTGAGTGCCTCTCATCGTCAGCGGGAGTCCGGACCTGTTTCAGATGAGTAGTTATTCTCTTGAGGCCGTCGCTGCTGCTTCATAAACAAAATATTTTTTCAGCAACGAACAATACAGTTGCAGTGTTTGCTTTTTACAATATCTCACAAGTGTTTTGCAGCAACATGCATGAGGTTATGAAGAGCAGGCAGCTAACATGAGCCACTTTCAGTGAGTGTGCCCTTGTCTTTTCAAAGCACTTACTGCACCGGTGGCAGTACAGTCGAGTAAGACGACGTGGCTCTGATCTCGGGGAGCTCAAAGTACAAATCTGTGCAAGGCTGACAGATTCTGATTCCGTGCACGCAACCCTGGGAGATGGATAATAATGTGTACCAGATTTCATTATGTTATGTACGATGTTGTAACATATTCCTATTATTTTGTCTCTGGGTACAAAACAATGAATATTCGTGCAGTGGTATATTGTGCAAAATAACACAAACAGAAACCACAGAATCAGAAATGACCCCAGAGTGGAATCAACGCATTTTCTGAGACAGTCTTGAAGAAAACTGAGCATTATACGCTTCGAAAAGCTGATGTTTATTCCAGTTCTGCTGTTTTGGATTGCGTTAGTGTGTCTTCCCTCTGTACAAACCGCAGATCCACTCCCTGACAGCACAGGATCTCATGAATAGGAGCAGCACGATAAGGGCAGACAGCAACGTAAACAGCCGCAAGTTCTATGGAGCAGCATTTTTTTTTTTTTTTTAATGAGTTGGTTCCCTTTTATTTCGTATCATTCACGCACCCAAGGATGACATGATGCGCATCCCTTCAAATAGTGTCACGCTGTCACCTGATCGACAGACAGAGCAGCAATACATCAGTAAATGCAGAGATGCACCAGCAAAAAGGCAAGGTGGATGTAAACAGTGTTCAATTTAAAATACTTAGAAAATCAGCCTTGATTACAAATGACCCCACGTCACGAGTACATGTATTCTATACATTAGCAATAGTACACAGATTGTTTTACATTGTGCAAAAGGAATCATCTTCATTTCTAAATTGTTAAAAAACAGTTATTTAGCCTTTTTTTTTTCTTCTTACAATTGATTTGATAATGTCTGTTAAATAAATAACAAGTTTTTGGAGCCTAAACCTAACAAAACCTTGACACTAGAATAAGTTATAGTAACATGTCATGTTATGAATACTGTTTGCCACCACGCTTTATTTTGAAAGTCTAACCTGATGATGGATATTATCGCTAACTTGGCCTGAACCACTGACTGACTGAGTTTGGTGAATGTAAAGTGAGAACATGTTGGTATTTTAGTGGGCTCACAACAACAGCTTTATAATCCAAAATATATGTCTTTTGGTATCATCTTTATTTATCATTTTATTTCAGTGCTGCCAACCCCTGATGTTATCAGTATTCACACCCCCCCTCCCCCCCAACCCACCCACGCAACACCCTGCGATGGTTTGTTGATTTACAGCATGTCGGGTTTTCGTCGTCCCGGTAACCCTTTCAACGGGGCCGCATCCGGACCGACTGTATGTCACACGTCGCACATCCACGCCTAAGCCACATTATGTTGATTTCAAAGACACAGGAAAACAGCTATTTCAGGCAATCAGGCTCGGAGCAGTCATTTTCAGCCTGCGCATTCGGAGCAAAACAGAAATTTTACTTTTTTTTTTTCTGCAGCCCCATACTTGAAAACTTCAGACGTATGATTTTCTCTGTCATATCGTTCCTTTTTACCGTTGAAAAGGTCAGCTGGTGCCGAGGCACTTGAGGCCGCAATTTACCCATCAGTAGCTGTCAAGTGCACCACCCACATCTCACCGGGATACCTGGAGAGGGACTGGCCTCCTCCTCAGAGCCCAGAGCCACAGAGAGCCGTCACTCAGCCTTCACACACACACACACACACACGCACACGCACACGCACGCACACACGCACACACACACCGCAGGAAACTTCGAGCCTGAAAACTCACCGCAGGAAAGTGTTTGTGAAAAAAAAAAAAAAAAAAAATTACAAACACACATTATCTTGTTTTCTCTTTTGTTCTTTACACCCTCTGAGGTTTTTGCTGATTCGAGGAACGTACAGACATGATTAGTTGAAGTTCAGTCTTGTGTGGGCCTCTGTTGCTAAACACGGAATTTAGGGAAATTACAGCAGGTAATTTGCACAGTTAAGACTACTGTGGATAATTTCAACAGAGAATTATAACCAGGGGTTATTTCATCTTTCTCCTCTTTCATTACGTTCCATAAAACCTGGCTTGTCTCAGCAACACTCCTCCCTCATACCTGCCAACACTGGGCTTTGAGAAAGAGGGAGATTTCCAGGGGAATTAATACATGGAGGTGAAATTAATTTGAATTAGTCTTAAATTCACAGCTGACGATGAAAGACATTCAAAACATACAAACGTACAGAAAAAAGAAAAAAAATCTAAAATCTACATTACAAAAAGGAATATGTGTTTTTGTCCTTCCTGGGACCCGATGGATAAGTTTTCGACCGCAAACTGAGAAGGGCGGAGGACTCGAGCGAGCGGACTTACAAGTGACGAACATCAAATAGGGCCGTTTGCGCATTGTTCCTTTCTGCCTCTGGGGCAGGTGCCAGGTACCACAAACACACATCCCCTGCACAGAAACATTTATTTTAATTTATCACTATGAAAAATTGGAAAATGAATGGGAGAATTTGGCGATGTGGCGCACATCCGTATTAAAAATAGGGAGACTCCCACAATAATTGCGAGTGTTGGCACGTGTGTCCTCATCTTCTCCTCACTGAGTATAGTAGTGTGGTCGGGGTAGGCACATTAGAGAGTGAGATGTGAGCCAGAAAAGAAGCTCTTTTTCTTCTGACCTCAGCTGTGTATATGACTAGGCTGTGAGTAAGTAACGTAAACACTCAACAATATCTGAATATGAAGTACTATGACTATGATAGCTGAATAATTGGCAGTGAATGTGCCAGTGTTATACAATACAGAAAAAATAGACGTTGATGAATCAGTAAAAGGATCCAAACATTGCATGAGTATTTTCCAAGCACTCACATACATAAATACAGACGGTAAATAAAGCTTTTCAAGGACCTTGAAATTACTTTGTAATGTATTTTACACCGGCACTTCCTGACAAGTACCAGGTATAGCTTCTGTTACACCAGAATTGTGCCATTTACAGTTATTTCTTACTTTCCAAATACTTTTGGGGGCTTAGCATCATGTTCAGAGTTTCACTTTTTTATTATTTTTACATTTCGACAGTACAAGCTCTACTTTCTGGACTCTTTGTTGCACACCTTGGAGTATCTGTCGTAAGAGGAAGGAGTTCCAGCTTGGTGAAACGCTCCTATTAATTTACAACACCACTTGTCCAACTCCTCAGCTCCTGTGACTTAAAAGTCATCATCTCTGCAAAAATTAGAATAAATACAGTAAAGTAGATGAGGATGGAGAGCGTAATGTATACACCGTTCAGCCACAACTTTAAAATCACTGACAGGTGAAGTGAATAACATTGATCTTCTCATCACAATGTGATGTTCTGCTGGGAAACCTTGGGTGCTGGCATTTATGTGAATGCCACTTGCCAAACACATGTTGGAGACCAAGTACACCCCCTCATCACAACAACACTATCCAAAGGCGATGGCCCCCCCAGCGGGACAGTGCGCCCTGACACACTGCAAACACAGCTCAGGAACAGCTGGAGGAACACAATGAAGGGCCCAAGGTGTTGACCAGGCATCCAAATTCCCCCCAACATACAGGACCCTGAGGATCCACTATAAAACACCCTGGTGCCAGACACCACAGGACACCCTCAGAGGTCTTCAGTCCACGTCTTGACAGGTCAGAGCTGTTTTGGCTGCACAAGGGAAACCTTCACAATACAAAGCAGGTGGTCATAATGTTAGGCCTGATTGGTGTATACAGGGCATTCAGATGTAACTGTCCTGTATATGCATTGAAATACACTTTAATGGGGTATAAAAATGTTACTGATTCTCTCAAAGACAACATAGGACTGCTGCTCAAAAAAACTCCAAACAGTTATTTTCTTACTCCGGTTACATTTTGATTGCTGTCTTGATGAAGAGACTTCCTACACATATTATAATAAATGCTTCTGAACATAATTACAACCCCAGGTTCGGTATTTCATTACGCCTGCATCAGAGCTGTAACATCACACCGTTTTTTGTACAACAAGCAGTCACTTCCGTCTTGTCAAATACTGCAGTTTGGTCGGTGACCTTAAGCTTAAATCTATGACACTCTATCTACCCATCTATCATCAGTGTTGCATGGGAAAGGCCAAGCAATACAAGTTAGCAATAATACGTAAGATGCAACATCCAATTAGACTGTCAGAATTAAGCTTGCATACAAACAGTTCACATACTATATACAGCAGTGTTTCCCATGAGTTAACAAGACGCATAGTCTGTTTTGCCGCACCATAGTCTCATATTAATCCAGGCAGATATAATAGAGCTGAAGATCTCTAATGTTTCACGTCCTCGCCTCAGCAAAGCCTCTTTCACTCCCAGTCAGTTCCTTTACGTTTACGCTGCCCCTTTCCCCCCTCATATCAACGCTGTGTCAACAACTCCAGTGAGGTGGAACTAGCTATATCTTCAGCTCATGGAGAGAAACAAACACAATAAAGACAATCAGAATGGCTGTCAGGTAAACTTGTGGTGTCTAACTGTAACGTGACGTGCTTGTTGCCAATCTGTCCCCAGTCTGTTTGCCTGTCTTGTTAACCCAGCAGCACAGAAAGTGCAAACATACTGCAGGTCTTTTGACCAACCGCTGCCGAAGCTGAAATAAAAGTAATGCAATTCAGTCTTTATTAGTTGATGTACTACTAATTAACATTCACATGATGACCCACAGCCTGATTTTATATGTAATATTTATTCTCCTCAAAGTCCTTTTTCATGTAGTGACTCTGATATCTTATTCACGCCCTGTACATTCTCCCTCATTTCCTCCAGCTCTGCCCGTCTCATTGTATCTGGGTGGTATGTGTGTATACGCGAGCCCATCTTCGTCACACTGGAGTGAAACTGACATGATCGCATTTATGATCCTCACCTAACTTCATCATCTCTCGCCCACCAGAGTAACACTGCTAATGGACTCTTCGAGCGGACGGGTGGTGATGGGTGGTGGTGGTGGTGGTGGTGGTGGGGGGGGGGGGGTTTATTTATTCAAATACATATATGAATAAATAAAAACAACAGTTGAAGGCGTCCTCCCACATGTGCTATCACAACACTCTGAGTGTAGTGACACTGAAGTGATTTCTACAAAGGCAGGGTCATTAAGTAATGATAATAGTAAACACTGCTTTCAGAGCGGTAACTAATTGAAAATACCCACGAGCTGTCCCCTGTAGTTTGAGCATGCTTTGGTGAATACAAAGGCTGTGTGGAAGGCAGACAGACACGGAGAACATTCATAACGAACTGTCTTCAGTAGATATACTATATCCCGTAAATCTCGGGACATTTACGAGGCTGCACAGGTCATCCCACTACACATCAGTGGTGTTCCTAGTGACCAAGATCCCACCACCAGATTCCACCAGGAGACTGTACATTGGGGAGACAGAACAACCTCTCCATAAAGGAATGGAACGATACAGGAGGGCCAACGGGGAAAAAAAATATCTCTTTCAGGTTAACAATGTAAACATCTTGGCAAGGGATGACAGATGGTTTGAAAGAGGAGTTAAATAATGTAATCCACGTCAACGCTGATTGGCCGTCATTGAACAAAGCAGGAGGCCTAAGAAAAACCGCTCACTCTTGGGCTCACCTAGCCGTAGCAACCCGCATGAATGCTGGTTTGGTCAACAACCTACAAGTGGCCCTAACGACTCTGAAATTCAGAGCTCACACACGTCCTTGACTCTGTAAGGACACTCCCACACAGAGTTTAAAAGCCTGCAACTCCCCCCTCCCAGTTAGTTAGAACTGAAGAAGCCTCTTGGATGCTTAAATGTCTTCAAGAAACTAAAAATTTCCAGTTGTCTATGATACAGCACTTAACAATTACCACGACCCGGATGACTTTGAACCTTCATCGACATATTCCTATCCATGTTCTGAAAGTTTTTACTGAACAGTTTGTTAATATATCATCCATAACATAATTAATTTTTTAAAATCCATTCATTTTATTCTCAGAAATATGGCAAAATTGGATTTTTCATGGCTCTTGTACATGCAGTGTGTATGTTCTTGTTTCTTGAATGATGAAGACATTCGCTTTGTAAAAGCCTTTGACTCTTAGACGTAGACAAAATGAAACAAGACATTTGACCCTGGCTTTATCCAGCATTTTTAAACATCGCATTTCAGAGAACTTATAATACAAATCATTTTTTAATGTAACTAATCAACTGTGGAAGTTTCATGGTGATATCTTTCAGTAAGAAAATGTGCCCTATTCACCTGTAGTGTAGACCTCCAATAAGCCCTTTATTAATCAAGGATTAACTAAATAGAACTGTTTCACACAGTTTATGAACCCAAATTTCCACCTTTCACATTTAGTTTCTGAGAAAACAAGTAGAAAAATGAAATAGACAGGTAGCTTTCATATTTAAAGGCCACTTGTCCGAAGGCCAGACTGCAGAGGAGCATCCAGAAATGATGCAGATGTTGTTTGACATGGGATCACACAGGGGAAAACACACACACACACACACACACACACACACACACACACACACACACACACGCAGACAAAACCACACACACATAAACACAGCCACTAAGAGCACACAAAGATAGAAATATATTACAGTCATCATTTCCTGGATGTACTCACAGGGGTTTATGTCCTCACCACAACAGTGTTTTATCTTGTCAGGATGCATCTCCTCTAGCTGCTAAATATAGTTTCTCTGTTATAGGTGCTGACAGAGACAGTGGAGGAAAGCCTGGTGTGCCGTTTGTTTATGTGTCCAAGTGTGTGTTTGTGTGCAGACATGTCTAGTTGAATGAAATTCATCACAGTTCTGTGGCTGCTCTTACCAATCTCAGAGTTTACATCTAAAACGAACATCTGCCGCATTATAAAGCTGGGTTGCCAGAGGGAACCCTGTGTGTGTGTGTGTGTGCGCGTGTGTGTGTTGTGGCTGCGAGGCCTACAAAGAAATGGTGTCCTTCAGAGCTGATGAGGATTTCTCAACCTGACAGGGTGTCCTGTCTGTGGGGCCATCCTTAAACTTTTCAGGAAGTCCTCAAAGTACTGAGGTTGTCCTCACGTAGTCCCTCTTCTTGCATACCCCTTATCTGTAAGGAAAGCTGGAACTGGGAGCAAAGCTGGGTTGGTCTTTCTTTCTTTTGTGAATGTTATCATGATGGTAAAAGACAGTAAATCCTGATGGACCATTTTTCACCTTCTCTCTGGTTTAAAGTACTAGGTTTCCACATCGATCAGTGATGCTGTCTGTAAGCAGTTTGCAGTGTTGGGAATGGGTCCCTGGACACTCGCAGTAGGTCTGTTATTAAGGTGCTTTTTTTTTTTTTCTTTAATTAGCACTCAAAAAAACATAGTATTGCTGACAGCTGACATGAACAGCTAGCAACGTGATGGCTGTGAGTGTCGGATTGTTCAGCATCCCCAGTGCATCAATCATCTGGCTGGGACGGCAAACATCCTTTAATCAGGAAGTTACTGGTCAATCTCCAGCCCCTCGTTAATTTCTCAGTTTACACATCCATGATTCCTTACAATGCCTCCTCTTCTCAGTTTACAGTCCCTCCACCCGAAGCAGTGTTTTTGTCAATGTATAATGTATATTCATTTGAAACTCCACAAACAATTTGGCATAATGTCATGTCATGTATTCACGAACGCAGTTAGAACAGCGCCTTGCAGAAGAAATGCAACTCAGTTTAAACTCAAGAGTCCTGCTCCTGCCAAGGTTTGTATAATCCAGCTGTGCGTCACAGGTGCTGAAAAAAACTCCTGTGGTGCGTCCTCGCTCATAGCTCCTCCAGAAAGCCCGTCTCTCCTCTTTAGCCAAGGAGCATCTTAGGAAGTAAGACATCCTTCAGTGTGGCACACACACTGAGAACGATTTCAAGATCACAGGTGGACGGCGAAGCAAAGAGACGAGTCTCCAAGGTGGAAACAGAATAGATGTCGAAGTGTTGTTGGCAAGATACTGCTCCATTGGCTGTGAAAACCAATGACTGCTTTGTACATAGTATTAATGCAACATTCAGATTGTCATAACTGCAAGTTTTCAACTTCTTAATACCTTTTATTAAAAACCAATGACCAAGTCACAGTAACAACTGGATACTGCTATCTACAAGCGCTGATATATCTGTGATTTGGTGCTAAATAATGTGCCTGAAAATCGAACAAACAAGGCAAACAAGGCTTCATCTTAGTCAAAGACCATGATGACCTTCGATTAAAGTGTTTTCTTGTCAACACACAGGATTTTTAACTACTCCCAGACTCTATTATCAAACAATATCATCTTTTTGCTTATGATGTGAACACTTGCAAGTCATAAACATATGAATCTTCTTAACTAAATGGTGCACATTTGCAGTCATTGGAATCACAAGTCAATGTCATGTCATTTCTTTCTCCTTTCAGTATGGTAGTTTTAGTTTGTTTTATTAATTTAAAGAATGGGATTCTTATTTATTTTATTTTTAAAAGTAAAGTCAGTGACTTTCTGACTTCTTGATAAGGCCGTGTGACATCTCCAGCCTTGTTTATCAAGACCAAAACTTGGACTTCAGTTTCCAGAAGATGTTTCACATCTAATCCAAGAGGCTTCCTGAGTTCGTCTTCATGAAACTGAAAGTACAGTTGCCTATGATGTAGCACTTAGTATTACTATGACTCGGATGACATCAGCATGTTTCTCTGAGCGATTCACCTTGGTTTGGTTTCTTCACCCACTGCCTCCAACACCAACTGCTAACTTCTTTCATTAACTCTGAACTAATTAATCTTGCAGCTGCAGGACATGTACAGAAAACATCTCCGCAGACAGTTCCCGCATCAAATGGGGGATGAGGTACCTTTGCTTTGAGAGCTGCAAAACAGATATTACTCCCGAACACCCCCTACAACAGTAATATTCTTCAAATACAAGACAAGTGAGCCAGCAGTTACCTAAATGTAGTTGGGCGACGCAGGGATGATTACATTTCTCAGGGCCACTGCAGTCGCCAGCTTTGAAATTACATTCTGCATCTATTGAATAAAACATTTTTTTTTTTTTTTCAATCTGGCTCCCACACTCAAGGGTATCCTTTCTTGTACCTGCCATTAAAAAGCAGCAATAATGATAAGACAATTTGCGAGCTAATTTCAATTAGTGAGCCTTAATAAGCCATTAAGAGCTGTCTGTTCCTAATGATCACTGGAGGCAAGCAAACTAAGCGATGTAAATGCCACTATAGAGAGCTATAATTTAAACCCAGGTATTAGACGCTCTCCCTTGTAATTAATGAGAGCTGAGGTGGTTATATAACATGACACAAAATTGCTTTGCTGAAGTGACCCAAAATTGATTTGTTAATAGGGTACGGCCCCTGGATATGGTGAGTTTCTTCCTGCCTGGGAGTTCATTCCTTTAACGTTCGGGCAATGGTAATCTGGTAATCATCGCTCTGCTGCAACTCCTTCAGCTCCTCTTTGGAGTCCACAAACTCAACGTTGACTTTAATTGAATATCGATTTGTTTGTCTCACTTTTATTTTCTTACTCTACCCTTATCAAAAATGTAATTAGACATGTATGTTAAATTCAAGGCCAGATACCTAAGAGGGTTCATTAGAGTCCGAGGCCCGTGAGGCTGATTTGATTTTGTCGTCAGGGTGGGCTTATACACACAGCACAAGAGCATAAATCACACTTTACCTCGTGAACTGCAGCATGACACCAGGCATGTAATGCCATTTCTTTTAATATCGGGGTAACTTTTGGAGAGACTACAGGAAAGAAAGAGAACAATACAAAACAATAAACTGTTAGGGTATTGTAATTAAAAGTCAGTGCCATATTATATTTTGATTAATGCAAAAATAACAAGGCGCAGTAAAGAGCACTATAGAAACACTTAATTTAGACTGGATTTACAGTTTTACACATCCTAATCTTAAAGTTAATTTAGTTTAGTCTGATTTTAGAATTATACTTTTTTGTCATGGTGGCTCCGCCAAGGAACACGGCATGAATATAACGATTGGTGCAATTAAAGCTTCAATTTCTCAGTGTCACTTAATGCCTAAATCAAATGAATATGGAAAAATTGCTTTACATATTAAAAGCTAAATTGAACTTTGAATTGAAATGTTGCCAAGTAGCATGGTTCAGCTCTGATGTGGAGGATATGATATTTCGAAACATTATATAGTGGCTCCGTGAATGGCATTGTCCGTCTGTCCACCAGTTGGTCAAGACTGAAATCTCAAAAACTTAAACAGGCAGCCGACTAAATGATTAAAGACCACTGTATCAATAAGCTCCAACGTTACTGGTTATGCCAATTTGATTGGAGGCTCTAAAACACATGTCTATGATGCATTTACGCTATTCCCTATCCACGTAAGAGATCTGTGTCCATCCCATGTGTGAGTTAAGGGGGCCACTGTCCTCATGTTTCTTCATATTTTAGCATGTATACCATGTAAATACAGTATAAAACACATGGATATGATTATTTCATTGAAGAAATAAATATCCAATGTAGTGCTAGTGGGACTTTGGCTATGTCGAGTGTCAACACAAGGTATAAGCTGGTATAAACTACATTAATACCCCCCTAAAAACCCAAATTCAATCGGACAGTCAGTCAAAAATGTGACTGACAGAATGACAAAGTCTGCTGACTAATAGGCCCTTACACAACTATCACGTTTCTAAAAAGATGCAGCTGCTGCTTCGTGCTTTAGGTCATTGTGGAGCTCCGCATTTAAATGTGAAATTGAGACTGAACAAGTTGTCTTTTGCTTCTATTCTGGATGATTTACGAACTGCTGCACTTGGCAACTGAAAATGCTTTCAGATGATCATAATGGTTGTGGTCTTTTGTGAGTATCCTTGTCCATGTTAGGCTTTTTAATTTACCACAGGGCTACATGATACAAATGGAATCAAGCTAATAGCATCCAAAAACAGAACTTTACATGATGATGGAAATAATGGCCCACCACAAGTTTTAAATGGCTTTACGTGAAATGGAGCCAATTAGAGTGCAGGTTGGATTGCAGCTGTGCTGACAGTGCCAGAGCCAGAGAGATTTACCGCACATCATCATTATCTGTATCAGGGCCCCATCCAAACGCTTTAAAATCCACTCACATTAGTCTTTCATTACTTATCATGCCAGTAAAGGCTTTGGTATGCTCTTTGTAGCCATAACAGCTGAAAATAATTGTTCTTTTACTTTTTTTAACCAGAAATATAATGGTGTTGGAGAAAGAAGAACTTAGGTTTGTCACAGTTACTTGGATGAAAAAAATTAAACGTACTGCTTACTGCCTGACTTCCTGGTCCAACTTTGACCTGATTTACTCCACACACTCGCTAGATCACCCGATCATGTAATCTATTTAGCCCAGTTTTAAGCTGTGTGCTTGATGGAAATGTAAAAAAGTTAAGGAGGATACAACAAAAAATAGACCAACTGTTAGGCATTTATATTTTAGGGCATTTAGCAGATGCTTTTGTCCAAAGTGACTTACAGTAATTCATACATACATTCATACACTGATGATGGCAGTTGCCATGCAAGGTGCTGGCCAGCACATCAGGAGCAGTTTGGGGTTCAGCGTCTTGCCCAAGGACACTTAGACATACAGACCAGAGGAACTGGACCAGCAGCCTTCCAAGAGCAAGATGCTGGCTCTTCACGTAGAAATCTAAATAATGCAATAATCTTGTTGAAAATGGCTAAATGTCCCTGAATGCACATTTATTCACATTCATTCATGAATAAATAAATGAATAATAATAATAATAATAATAATGATAATAATAAATGCTTGAAATTAACTTGTGAAAAATTTTGATAGAAAGAGAGTTCATCCAATTCCATAACCTGCCAAGTATTTTTTGAAAGTCCAATGAGTTGAAACTTGTAACTGTCAGGTTAGGGGTTTAAAGGGGAAAACTATGGAAAGGGGAGATGGACCCAAACGCAGTTACACACGGGAGGCAAGGATAAATGGGAACAAAAGGCGAGCTTTATTTAAAAGCTGATCACACAAAAACAAAAGCAGACAAATGGGGACGAAAGGCAAAGTAGCAAAGCAAAATACAAAGTTCAAATCAAAGTCAAGGTTCAAATCAAACATGGAAAAAAAATGCACAAAAAAACCCCTAACCATACCAAACATTGAACATGAACATGAACATGTCCAGCCAGCAAAAAACCAATACAAACAGAATATAAACAACGACCGGACAAGGACTGAAGGGAGCACAGGGACTAAATACACAGACACTAATGACAAGACGAGGAACAGGTGAGGAGAGAGAGGAGGGAGGAGGCCAGGTGAGGTAACGAGGGGGAGGAGCACATGAGTAAACATGAAGGTAAGGTAACAATACAACAGACAGAGGGAGCCAGAGGGGAGAACACAGGAGAAACTTAAAGGACAAGAGACATAAGAGGGAATGGAAACTCAACAAGGGAAATACACAGGGAAACTTAAAGGACACATGAGGGCATGGAAAAACAAAACATGATACAAAGACATAAATCAAATACAAGAAACCAAAAACCAGACACAAGAACACAACACAAACAGGAATCATGACAGTAACCACTTGCATTGTGGCAGTGTGCACTGTTCTGCAAATTTGGCAGTTCTCACCAGATGAGATGATGAGACAGTGTATCATCTCAATCGCAACGTCTCTCTTCTCGCTTTTCAGGTTTTATTAATAGCTGCACAGTGGTAGTGAATTGCTTGCTACAATTGCTTTTGGAATAATGATGAAATGATGAAAAAAAAAAAAAAGAAAGATCTGTGCAGAGTGGCTATGAATGTGAGTGGAGCAGAGGAAAAGCACTGAAGTTGTCAATTAAGTATGCAGCATTTTTACATTTATGACATGCATCACATTTTGAACCAGCAACCAGCAACTAGACAAGCTCAGTCAGTCTTGTTGCTCCCATCTCTTGAGTGAGGTTCATCGCACAGCTGGCATATTTGACCTTATTGCTAAGTGAAAAAAATGATTGATCATTAGAGTTGAAACTGTGTTTTCATACATTATTTTCATCTTTTTACCTGCTGTACCTTGCACAGTGCCCTGAGCTTGAACCTACGCACATTTCATAACCTGCGAGATGAAAAGAAATCCGTTCATCCTGTCACAATGCAAATAGCGAGAAAGTAAATGTGTCGCAACATCCTTACGAGCCGTTTTTATTTGGCTTGGCTTCTGAAGTTCCCTCATGCGGCGGCTGTTACAGAATATACCTCAATCCCTCACCGCGGCAAAAACATACTTACAGCAGATTTAATTATGCATGGGTAAAGTCAATACATCGGAGATCTGACTTGAGAAGTGGCCTGGTGATGTTTGCCTTGTCATTTTCTTTGTTTACACTGGTGCTGGGATACAAATTGCTTCTGATTGTACCCAAACATGTAGAACACAGTCTGTTCGATGAAATCATACCTTACAAGATTTGATATTTTTTATGTGGCATAGAATAAACAAGAGTGCCTCCCCGGTGCGTGCATTGAATACAGTGTTTGTGAATGCAGGCGCTTTGTTAGCTGTTACAAAAGATCAGTGAAGGCCTATATTTATACTGTGACGAGTCAGATAGCAGTACTGTCCGCAGCAGGAAAATCACAGTGGCAAATCTGACCGCTGCAGGACTGTAATCAACTAATTGTGCCAATTGCAGGACACAGTCAGAGGGGAAATAGTAACACCACATAGCAAACACGCTCAGCTTTCATAAAAGCTCCCAGCTACTAATTACTGCTGTTGGTTATAAATGAGTTGTACCCTCGTTAATTCCTTGGAAGGGAAGACGGGTGAGGAATTGTTTTGATAAGGCGGAAGGGGGGGAAAAAAAGCAATTATGACAGACAGAATGCTGAAAGGGTAAAAGAAGGCAGGTGGTCGCAAAAAGCAGGGAAGGACTGACTGACTGTCGTCTGGATACATTTAGAGGTTCTTTGGAGACAGCGGGGCTTTGTGGAACATATGAGCCAGTTTGACAGGCGCAAAATCTTCTCTGCCTTAATCTCCAAACTGACACTATAGGTATCTGCATGAAGGAAGCTGTTATACAAGCCTCGGATGCTTCAGCCATACAAGCTAAGCGCCGTGTCCTTTCCAGCAGCCTGTGAGTATATGTGCAAGTGTGTTAATTTGACCAGGTTTGTCGGAAATAAAATAGAAAAGCATAATGCTAATTTAGTTATAACCAAAGTAATCTGCATCATCCTTTCAGGGCTGACCACATTGTGAGATATTATAGCATGCCATATATGTGAGCCCACCAGAAAATCCCTCTTTTGCATTGCAAATTTTAAAACTGGATAATTTCACCTGGTTTTCTTCCAAGAAGTGACTGGCTCACAGAATCTACCCTGCCATTTTGGTCTAGTTGTAATTCTGATATCTTCTATTCTTATATTTTTTTTTAGATTCAGATTTCTTCTTTTTTCCTTTTAATTTTCCAAATGTATTATCATGCTCATTTTAAAACTCTGGTCAAGAGGGGTTTGTTTTTATAACCCCACACACTCAACATGTCTAAGTATTTTATCAATGTTTCGTTTTGTTTTGCTGGTTGAAGGGTAGATTATTATTAACCATGAGAAATAACATCATGCAGAACTATAAATGGAGGAAGTCTCAAGCCTGCGTTACATTCTGGACTTGTTGCTTCTGCTTGATATTTTCCTCTTTCGGTTACATTTTGTGGCTTTTCTGATCTTCCTGTCTGATCTCACTGAACGATGCACGGGGCTCTGTCCCCTCTCCAACGCCGATCTGTTCTCCAACACAAGGCTGGTACATACAGTACTGTACTGTCCTTAACATGCATTGTAAATTGATAACAAAATTCCACCCCGACAGCCGCTGAACTATGAAAAAAATCATCTGAACATGGAGCATGTCAGTATGTTGACATGCGCGAAAGAAATGTAACATCACTTCGCTCCTACATCTGGCCCCCCCCCCCGAACCTGTTGGCAGGCACGGTGGCAGACTGGGCTCTGGTTTCAGCCAATTAACACCCCAGATAAAGTCCCGAGCAGTGAAGAGTTTCATGTTGTGACTGGGGGCCATGAATTGTTAAACAGCCGCGGCACTTTCACAGTCTGAGGAGCGCTGACAAATGCAACGGGTGGATCTGCCAGACGTGCACTAATTTGACCGTCGGCAATCAGGGGGAGCTCATATTATTGCCGTATCGATCTGAGCGAGGGGAGAAATGAGCACTCACGCTCGGCTCTGTTAGGCTCCGTTGGCTGGTTCTAATGGGGGAAGAGTCGGGGCAGCAGAGAAAACTGAGGAGGACATTGATGAGACTCGTCTGGTATGTGATTCCACAGAACAGCACCTACTGTATGTACTACAGGAAAAGCTGCAGTTTGATGGATGTAAGGGAATATGTATGTTACATAGGTTGTATACACCTGTTATGGTCAGCACTTTTGATTGATTTTAGGCAGGCATGCACACAAGCAAAGAGTTGACAGTCAACTTGACTGCAAACCCATACAGTTTTCAGTCTGAAGCATCTTTTACTTTGGTGCATTAATGTTTTTTTTCCTTCGATCTCAAAGTGCCTTCGATGTTGAAGAATCCGTGCCTTGAAAGCTTTTTTTTTTTTTTTTTCAGCTCAGGTATTTGATCAGTGCAAACCTCTCAATGCGTAGATGAATCAAGCAGAAGTGCCACTCTGCAGTGAGAGCGCTTTGTCTGACGACATAAGGAAAGGCAGAAACATGCGTAACAGACCGAACAACAGAACGCAAGGCTTAATAATTCATGTAAAACACAATGTATGTCTTCCCACAGAGTGCCTGTTTTTCGTGTTTCACAAATCTCAGAATCAGCTCCACTGAAGAGACAAACTATTTTTGTACAGTATTGTTGTGAACTTTGGGACTGCGGCGCGTTATCTCTGCACATTGTGTGTCTTCATATCACCAGAAGATCATAATTAAAATAACTGCAGAAGATTTTTGCCTTGAAAAGCCTCAATTGTTCCCATCAAATCACACCGTCCAGAAACAAAGATTCTAAAATCATATAACTCATCGACCGGTTATTTCATGAAGGGCCAGACTGTAATAAGAGTTGCAGAATGCCTCGTCCGTTGAGACTTATGCTGCATTTTAAAAGGGAAACCCGAGCCCTTTGCTGGTGGCTTGACATCAAGTGGTTTTAAATCTTTTGTCCTTGTCTCTTATTAGTGTCAGAGCCAAAATAATCACAGCTTCCCAAAGGACAAATTCTTAATTTAATACTTAGAAGGCCTCTTTTATCCATATACAATATCTAGAGGTGATACCATGCATGTAGGCTGTAAAATGACTTCCAAACTACTGAGTACTTCAAAAGTGCAATGATTTTTTTTTTCATCAGTTACACATAATGCTTACTGATTTAGTGACTGAAATACTGAAACAAAAGACGAAATACAGAAGCACCCTAGTCTCTATGTAGGTTAAACCTTGTTACGGTGTATTCTCATAGATATTCATGACGTGTGCTGTGATCATGTCTCTTGATAGAAAGAAATGCATGCCAGTCACGACGGTCCATCAAGCAGATCTAGAAAATAATACATTTTCGAAATGTAATTTATGCAACATAGTGGCTGTCAAACATCGTATTCAAATCTGAAATGAAATAAAATTAGAGCCGCACATTTAAAGAAGATCCAGTGTTTCTTTGTTACATATAATGTCTTCCGAGGAATCAGCCTGGATACATCATATGTGTCGTATGAATGTGTAATCAAGTTCGAGAGATTTGAGCTGTGTTTCAAGTCCATACTTCACCATGATTACATCCATCCTAACATTATCTGTAACCGCTGATCCTTCAGAAGGTTGTCAGTAAACTGTATGCTGTATACTGTACACTCGCATTTCCATTGGGTTAAAGTTTAAAAGTTTAAAAGTTTAAGAAAGGTTAGGTACGTGATGTGAATTAACAACATCACTAAGGTGAAAAACTTTACCAAGAAAGTAAACAACATCAGCTCCTCATTTTACGTCGATGCCCGTCCAGAGAAGCGCCTCCCCCGACCCTCACCCCCGACGGCCTTATCTGCTTCAGCCCTCGCTCCTCTGAAGATGTTCTCACACGTCTAACCATGCCGCCGCCGCCGCCGCCGCCGCCGCTGCCGCCCGTTCCCTTGACCTGATTCCCCTCCCCTCTTCTCCAAAACATCTCTCACGACATCCTGCCATTCCTCACCACCCTGATTCCAGCCTCCTTTCAAGACAGCTACAGCCGCTCTGAAAAAGAAACCCACCCTGGACTGAGCTGGCGTCTGAAACTACAGGCCTGTATCTCTTTGTTCATTCCTCTCTAAAACACTGGAATGTGCAGGCTACATTCAACTGTCCTCCTGTCTTTCACAAAAAACGACCTCCTTGACCCCAATCAGTCAGGCTTCAGGACTGCTCGCTCCGCTGAGACAGCCCTCCTCATGGTGACTGAGTCTCTCAGTGCCGCCAGAGCCTCATCCCACTTGTCAGTCCTCAATTTATCTTCTGCGCTTGATACAGTCACCCACCAAATCCTCCCCTCCACCCTGGCCGAACTTGGCACTGTTCTGCTCTAATCTGGTTCACGTCGTACCTGACAAATCGCACATGGAATGGCTCCTTGTTCAAGCCCTGACTGATGGAAACTGGGGTCCCTCAAGGCTTCTCTTACCAATGTAAGATGACACCCGGCTGTTCCTCTCCTTTCCCCCATCCTCTTCCAACACCCACGCATCTCAGAATGTTCGGCGGACATCTCCGCTTGGACAGCTGCACATCACCTCAAACTCAACCTTAATAAAGCTGAGCGCTTCCTCATCCCGGGGAAGGACTGCCCTCACATGGACCTGTCAGCCACTGTCGAGGATGTCACGGGATCGCCTTCGTCGACGGAAAGGAACCTGGGCGTGATCCGCAACGACAAATCACCGCTGTGACAGATTTGCCCTCGACGACATCCGCAGGATCCGGTCTTTTCACAGTATAACGTAATATCTGAACTGTTTGTCAGCAAGCTCTAAACCTAATCTAATCTAATCACTATGGCTACCATGACCATGGATCCCTTCACATGCTGACACCCCAGGGGTAGGTAAAGCATTGGCCACAGTTTGAAACTTAAGGCCACTGACCAAGCTGGTATAATTGACAGGCTGGGTGTGAGAACTTGTTGCTTTTATACAGTCTACGGCGAATATCCCTCCAAACTAAAATATAATTTACACCACAGCATGTTCAACAAGAAGACGCTGTTTTGTAGAATTTCTCAGATATGCAGCAATCATCATCATCAGTGGAAACTCCAGACCAGCCTGGGATGTTTCTCCGCTTTGCCCTGAGCAAACCAACCATAACAATCCATAAAATACGGCAGTAATTCACCTGCTCTAAATGTTCTTGGCCTGCTCTTCTCCACCAACAGCGAGAATCATACTGTACTCCACCTGGCTGCTTGCCTGGTAATGAGAATTCAATACAACCGGTCGATATAGCGATAATGTTACGCCACGGCTCCCTAATTCTGTAAGAAGCGTACAGTATACAGAGGAGGCAGATTTAATCTGCTATTAAACAATTAGAGAGCAGTGTTAGAGTTTGTGTCTGTGTGTGGGCATATTGTTTTTGCGTGAAATCCCTTAAGGGAATTATAATTCTGAGAGCTTTATAAGTTGCACAATGCACATGTTTCATCCAGCAGAGAGCAGCTCAGCTCCTTCAAACGCAGCTATGCTACAAAAAAATCCTTTGAATAGATAACATGCTCACGCCATTGACTTTACATCTCTAACAGGGAAAAGGAGCATCAATCACCCAACACCCATTGATGATCTTTTTAATTTGCTCTTGCTTTTACAACCCGTCCCTTCTCCGCTCCTCGCCACACGGAGAAATTAAACGCTGGGCTTCTGCCATGCGAATTCATTATCATGTCAAAGCCGTCGTCTCTCTGTTATTTCACTGTTTTTGAGCTGCCGAGCTGTCAAGTTGAGCCCTCATTGTGCATGGCTAAGGGAAGAGGGCTTGCATAGTAAGAGTGAAGCCACATGAGATCTCTGTTGCTTAGAATTATGCCAGAACGCTGCCAAAACATTTCTACGTCTTTTGTGTCGCCCTTAAAAAAGTAGAAAAGGAATCTTAAAGCTGCAGTCTTTCAGTATTATTTGGTTGCAAAGGAGTCTGGAGGATAACTGTGGCTTATTTAACATAGCATGAAAGAGTAATCCTGTTTTTCTTTTGTTTTGACTGTTTTGAAGGGGAGTGGGCCGCCTTTTGTTTCATGTCTGCGCAAAGTCACGACAAGGAGAGCAGACATGGATGAGGGATGGCCAAAACATATGCTCGGTTTGTCTGTCCTGTGGCCAGCCAAGACTGGTTTAATTATAACATTTGTTTCATCCACATTGATGAGGGAGGACAAAAAAAACGAAACAACAACACTGTGGCAGGCAAGAGTGGTGAATAAGGATTTGTTCGGGGGCGGAGAGAGAGAGAAAGATGTTTCCTTTTATAAACGGTGTTGAAACAGCATTGGCACAAAAACACTGGGACTGGAGCACATGGTCACACTGCCACATCTGATGAGTCAGGAGGCTGGAAATTGTGGCAGGGCATGTTGAATCATCCCTGAAAGCTTTCTCAAGCAGTGATGGTGCATATTTTTGGGATTTTGTTTGGGGATTTCGTTGGCGTAGCATTAAGTACAGCCACGGTCATAGATCTCTCTGAGCGCTGAACACACCTGCAGTGATGCTGTAAAGCCAGCTGGGAACATCAGTCAGTCACAATAACTCTCCTAGCTGTGGCTTTTGTGAATTGATTTCTTAATAGTTCAGTCACTGCCAGCGAAAAACAAGTTTCTTTAAGAGACTTGTTTTAACATCTTTCTAAACGCTTCCTGAGGGTGATAACTGATGGTTCACAACAGCTAATACATTATTAGTAGCCTCTGTGTTGGACTCTACAACCCTCAAAAGTCAACATGGTCTGGGTGATGATAATAGTGACAACAACAGCCTTTATAAATCTTAACATCGATATAGAGACAGTACCTTTAAAGAAAAATAATGTTTTAAGAAGAGATTTAAAAGCTGTGTTAAGATTAGATGAGACTGAAAAAGCTCAATCACCCTTAATCACCAGTCGGGCTCCAGGAACAATCGTAAAACCTACTTCAGCCGATCTTGGAAGGTTAGTGGATCTAGTGTGTGTGTGTGTGTGTGTGTGTGTGTGTGTGTGTGTGTCTCATTATGGCAAAATGTGTCTGGGAAATACGTATTGTCGCAGGAGCTCACACAGAAGCAGTCTTGACTATTTAGCCCAGTATTTACACCATCGTCTGCCTATAGACAGATTTTTTTGTCAATCAATAGCATCACAGCTGTGCAAGATATAGTCAGTAGCTGGTCGATATAAATGAGGTCTGAAGAAGGTTACGGTCTTATCAGAACATCAACATGTCGACAGCTGGTGTGATTCCATGATATGAATAGGAAGCTGCTCATTTAAAGCGTTAAAGGTCAACAACATTTATTTAAAATCTATATGGCCAACATAAAGCAATAAAGTTGGGCTGCACATACACTATATGTGTGTGTGGATCACAGCATGGCATGAAAAATTAGACCATACCTGTCTATCTCCGTTCCCCATACAAGGTGGAGGTGGTGCTAGACTGTGGATTTCATTATGAAAGACTTGGGTAGGATTCCCACAGCAGCTAAAATGATGTGCCTCTATGCACGTCCTCGAGTGCCTTGTCTCACGCCTCTCTCTGCTCAAATACCAGAAAGCAACATTAGTCGAATATTATTATTATTAACAATAATAATGAATATTATTTTAGCAATGGAGTCTGCTAAACTGATAACCAGCTTCCAGCTCAACACAGAAGTTCTACAGACACCCTTACATTGAAAGAAATAAACTGAACAACGTCCTTTACTTGGCCATCTAAACAAAGGCTAGAAACAAATAAGAAACCCACATTTCTTGCAGATGGAGTAACGTTGTGTGATTGGGGTGCATGATTGCAAACTAACTGAAATAGCTAACGTTAAGTTTGAGGAAATTTTGAGCAATTGCTATCAAGTGTGCAGACAGAAAGTTGGGTTGAGCAGTTGTTTATACACTATTACAGCTGTTCTACATATGGTTATTGTCAGATTATTTGTGACCACATGGAAGCACGCAGCCTTTTGACATATTAAAAGCCCAACTTGTTTATGTTTCGATACATACAGAGACAGTTGGGTCTGTAGCCACAAAGAGCCACAGGGTTTTGAGAGGACTGCTGGACAGTGGCAGATTCTGAGTAAAGTTTGCAAATAGTCAAGGATGAACAATCAGATTCAGATCATTTTCCAGGTTCCCCTCTTGTTGACATATTTTTGCTTTACAAAGGTTTTTTCAGGGTAACAGTGTGCATAATTGTATTCCTGACAGCTGAGCATTTCGGAGGCTACATTCCAGGTCAGGTATTCAGACAGCGGTGTCATTTCTTTTTTTATATCTGAGGCTTCTCGCCGGAGCACAGGAATATAGCATTTTGGCAGTAAGTTATGCTATCAGGGCCATTAAGGGAACACAAAAGATCGGCAATCACCTCGATGCTTTTGGGAGAGCAGTGTAAACAGACATCATCGAGTGCGGCTGGGGTAAAGTGCTACAGAACATTTCGGTATTCTGTTTACTGACATCAAAGAAATGAGTGTAGTTCCAGATGACAACACTAAAAAAAAAAAAAAAAAAAAAAAAAATGACAACATTTACACCATTCTTCAGGCTGGAAGACAGAGGGATTTATAAAGGTAAACAGCAAATCCCTCGCTTTCTCGCGTTAATCCACCAGGAGTGATTTGGGACTATTTCCTTCCCTTAACTGTGCATGTTAAGGCCACCTCCTCTCCCTCTGTTCCTCTCTGCCTCTGTAATTTCCAAAACATAATCATCCTGTATTCTCCATGGTGCTAATGAGTGCTGATCAAAGTGTTGTAATCATAGGCCACAGAGCCAGGGTGGGTGGGGCAAGCAACAGGATTAACACTTACCAATTACCCTGCTGCGCAGGCCAACGGTCCGTCCCTGTTTTAATTCACCATGTTCCATAACAGGATGAGGGTCTTGTGATGAGATTAGCTTGGCAGTGCAGGTTGTGTTGTCACGTTTGCTATATGCCTCAACATGATATGTAAATTGGGGTTTGTGATCTAAGGGACTGTAGAGTAACTGGCACTGATGGTTTTTTTTTTTTTTTACTTAAGAGAAGGTAGTATTTTTTTTGGAAGAGCAACATATTTGTCTCTTATTTCATCCATCCTTTATGAGATAATTATATTTAAATGGCAGAGCGCATCCCCTTTTGTACTCACTCATAGATACAAGTCACATAAATGCAAAGGATTTTTTTTCATAATGATCCACGCATTGCTCCCTGAGAAATTTAACAAAATGCTGGAAATACATCCTATCTCACAATATTGAAGAAAGAAAACAAATAAAATAAAAAATAAAAAATCATGAATTGGTCCCTTTATCCAGATCCAAACCAAAAGTTAATGGGGACTATTCTGGGCTGACACCCATCTTCCATCAAAAAATTTGTGAAAATCAGTCACTTTCTGTGTAACCCTGATATAATCCCTCCTGGTCTGGGTGTGCCCTCCTAGTGGTTCATGCCCGGAAAACCTCTAAAGGGAGGCACCCTAATCATATACTCAGACCACCTCGGCTGGCTCTTTTTGACGGAAAAGAACAGTGTCTCTACTCTGAGCTCCCTCCAGATATCAGACCTCTTTCTCTAAGGCTGAACTTTATGCCACCCTATGCAGGGAATTCAGCAAAGCAGTTCTATACATCTGACACTCCAGTTTCCCTTTGCTTAAGAAAAAGAACCACCGACATGTTAACTTCTTTGCTTGGGGCAGCAGTGGTGTTGGTTGTAGTGAGTCTGTTTTGTAGATCTGATTAGCATTTAGTTAGAGAACTGAAATCAAGCTCAGATAAAACATTCACTTTGTGCACGAGATGTATAGAATGCTTGTGGTGAGATCCTTCCATAGGGTGGCATTAAGTTCAGCCTTAGGAACAGAGTGGAGGTCTCTGATTTACTCAAAGCTCACATTCATCCCTCACGTCAACAAACTGGCCCAGACCTGTTTCTACCGACAAAGATCCATTTCAAGATAACACATGCTCTCACCCCCCTGACCTGGAAAAAAAAGTCATTAATGCAGACATCTCGTCCAGACTAGATTACTGCAACTCCCTTCTCTGGGGCCTTTCTTACCGCTAAAAACTAAAGGTGATAGTGCCTTCGCCATCAGTGCCACTCGGCTTTGCAACGCCCTGCCTGAGGAGATAAGGCTCGCAGGATTGGTAACTTTTCTTAAAACGCATTTTTATAGACTTGCTTTTATGAGATGTCGTCCTTCTGCTTTTTCTCCTACCATGTGGACTTTTTTTATGAATTGATTTGTTTTGTTTATTTCATCTATTTTATTTATCCATCTCTTTATTTTGTTTATTTTATTAACTGTTATCATTATTTCTGTTTTTCAGTTGTTTGCTTTTAATTTTTTAGCTGTAAATGCCATTTATTTTGTTGTCTATTTTGTCTACACTAAAGTTTGTTCTACCTCCTTCTGCTTTGTTTTATCAAAGCACTTCGTAAACTGTGTTTTTAAAAAGTGCTATATTGCTCTTATATTATTATTATTATTATTATTATTATTATTATTATTATTATTATTATTATTATTATTATTATTATTATTATTATTATTAAATGACACATCCTTTCACAGTTAACTAAGGCATTTAGTGTGTGTTTATTGGCTGTGGTATAAGACATCCTTAATTTAACTAATTTAGGGAAACTGGCATTTTCTGGAGTGCACTCAGGCTCTTTCCTCACCTGCCCAAGTCTGAAATCTTGGTGACTTGCCACATTCTCTAGTTGAGAATGTAGAGCTGTGGTAGTGGGTGTGCTGTTGATAATTAACACACTGCACACTGCAATCTCTGTGCCAAGTACGACTGCTATTCTTTCCACCACCTGCCTGCTTTAAAGCAGGCCAACGATGCAGTGTGCATAGAGTTCCTCTGGACTGTGGTATTTGATCACTTCAGAAACTACCAAGTATGCTATATTACCAAGGGTGAAAAAGTACCAAAGAGTGTTGGCCCACAGTCACCCCACTGGGTATTATGTGCCTGAAAGTGATTCATCTCTGTGTGTGTGTGTGTGTGTGTGTGTGTGTGTGTGTGTGTGTGTGTGTGTGTGTGTGTGTGTGTGTGTGTGTGTTCCTGTTGATTCACTAAAATAAAGTCTACTAAGGCCTACTCATCTAGCAGCACAACTTACAGAAATCAGATACATGACAAAACATGCAAACAACATACATCGATCAGCCACAACATTAAAACGACTAAAGGACAAAGTGAAAAAAAAAAAAAAAGAAAACATTGATCATCCAATGCAATGCAATGTTCTGCTGAAAAAGTTTGGGTCTTGGGGTGCTGACATCTTTGTTCAGCGCTAATTAGCAAATCTTACAAAAATAAAATGTCAAACTGTCATGGTGAACATAGCAAACATTATTCCTTTTAAAGTCCTTATACATTACACTTGATACACTGAGCGTAATCCACGTTTCCTCACAGTTAAAGTTGTAGTCTGGAGTTTTGAGAAAAAAGTGGACTTAGCCAGAATAGTTGAATGATACAGCTCCCAGGTCCCTCCTTCTTCCTCTCTGCTGTGCTGTATTGGTCAGCATTTCTGACCAATACAACTAAATCATGACGACGAGTGCATCATGCCGATCACTGTAGATATCCCGAGTAACAAACAATATTCCTCACATTGCGGTAGACGGAGTTACCAGATAATCATTACCCGATGCAACGCCATGTTGCCTCTCTGAAGCATGATTAACATAATTTCTCTAAACCAATTCAACCACTTCAGAGTGTACTGAACACAAACCAGTGTTATAACCAGTGTTACTCTAATCTGACCACTGACCACCAATCCAAACCAGTAATCCTTGTTTACAGTTTGAGCTTGAAAGTATCTGACCGGGTGAGAGCAGGCACCGTGTTTGCATGGGGGGGCTGCAGCAGCGTATGCACAAAATTGATTGACACTTTTAAGACACTCCCCTTTGCTCTGATTGGTTTTACTGACCTGGGAGCAGTGGATTCTTGCAAATCAAATTAGGGTCACTGAGTGGACCCACAGATTGTGGATTTTTACACAGCTGATATGTATCTTATTGTACTATCAGTTCATATTGACAATTTTAGCAAATATAACAAAAAAATAGCTACAGACTACAGCTTTAAACTCTTGATTTGACATTGTTCCTGTACTTAAAGCCTTTCACTGCAAAGTTTCCAAATCAAAATTGCTTAACCTAAATAGGCTTCTTAGACACTCAAATGAGGAGCAGAGAAACTTGTTGGAGTGAATTTGTTCGCTTCACGCTGGCCAGATTGTCTTTTGGTCTGAAAGTAATGTGATGCAAGGTCTTACCGTAGCGTTCCATGTAGTGCTTGTGCAACACTGCGGCTGTCACTCACGTTTAATTATGTTTTTGTTTTTGTCCACAAAAAGTAATCAAGTTTTGCTCCGACGGTTGAATAAGTTCACTTCATTTCTGTGGAGCATGTGTTGCCCAAATGTCCCCAGCATGGCAGGACTGACAAATGAAGCACCATCTACACTTCTCCACAGCGGATGACCTTTACGTGCATCCAACCTGCTCTGAATTAGCAGTAAGTTGCCCAATCAGTGCTCAGCTGTCAGTTAATTGGAAGCATTTTCAAACTGATCTTCATTTGAAAACTATTTAGTGGTCTTTTAAGGCCAATTAGCTGCTCCGAGCGACAGTAGAACCCAGCAAAACTGCAGGAAAGCGGTTCAGCAGCGAAAAAGCACATGTTGTTTTAGCCTCAATGGTGTGTGTGTGTGAGCACTACATATGTTGAATTGCAATCCCCTTACGATATAACCAGGCAGAGTACCTCTTCCACATAAAATGGGCAAGTGACACTCAAATATTTCAGTGGGATCCTGGAAAAGAAACTCTGATGTTCATTTAATAACACTTAGCACCTAATTAATTGAATGGCAAAATAGAATTTTAGCCAGGTTGCTCTAGGGAGGAAAATGTAATTAAAAACTTTGATTCAGACTAAATTATCCCAACAATTAATGGAAGGTCTGCCTTAAATATGGCACATCCCCTGACCTCTCCTCTCATGCTGCTGTTTACCAAGTCTTGATCAATATTTCTCAATCAACTATTGGCCCTGTCAGATACTCACATTTCTCATAGGATGTACTGGTGATACCTTAAAGGGCACTATGTAGTTTTGGACAAGAAATAAAAAAGCTCAGAAAGGCAATATTTAACATATAGATCGGGTAATCAAACAAACTGATAAGTGAATTAACAAGCTGAAAATAGGAAAATAAGGTCTCAGAAGACTGTTTGAAGCTAGGAAGGTGGCAGGGTCCGCTGCATATAAACAAAGTAGAACAGATGAAATTGTGTTGTACTTTGTTGTCAGCTTGTCTATTCAGTTTATCAACACAGATCTTTCTCTTCTGATTAAGATTGCTTTCCAAAAACAACATAGTGCATCTTTAACATTTCTCCTAGTGCCATCATTAGGTTGAAATCCAAAACATTCCCATAATATTCTTGGTGCTAGTTAGCAAATGGCAGCAGGCAGCCTCCCTAAACTCCGCTTACCATGGTGAACATGTTACACCTGCCACATCAACATCAGCATGTTATAATGTTACCATGCTGACGTTAGCATTTGGCTGGAAGCCCTACTGTGCCTATGCACAGCCTTACAGAGATGCCAGACTGTTAACTCATTGCAATCAGGGCTTAAAAACTTAACTGCCCACTGCTGCTTTCCAATGAATCAGATGCATGTATAACTTTCTTAAACAATTTCTATGGAAGTTTTTTTTGTTTGTTTGTTTGTTTTTTGTTTTATGTAAGATGAATGTTCTCTTACTATTTTAATGTAATTCATTTGTCAACATCATACCAGCTTCACACCTCAGTTTTAATGTCTGTATCTGCACAATGTCACAAACAGTTGAAGGGCAGTTTTTCCTCTATTCTTTTTCTCTCTCTCTCTCCCTCCATCCCTCCCGCCTTCAATACCTCTCTTTCTCCCACTTGCTCACTCTTTCAGTAGGGATAAAAGAAAATCACATCATCATATTTATCGATAATTATCAAGTCAAACTCCATTCAGAAAGGGTGGCTGCCATGCACTACACGAGCATCCAAGAGGGACAAAGCGTTACGCTGGGCTCACACTACAGGACTTTTGAAAATACCATCCATCCGTGAAATTAAGTAACCTTTATGCATAAGGAAAACATCGCACACTACAGGATATTATTAAGATTGTTGTGTCAGAGGGAGAAATGTACAACCTGATCTTTCATCAGTAGTATGCTAGCTGACGTAGCTCTCATGGGTTTTAGGTTTGTTTACTGTTAGCATCACTGTTGGCTGCTCTGGGATATCTCTCTCATTGGCTGCTGCGAGAGAGATATCCTCACAGATATCTCTCTCACAGCAGATGTCCTCGCAACTTATTTGAGTCTATGAGTCTGGATCAGTTTAGTATGTTTAAGATTGGATCTGTACACCCACATTAACAGATAATCTGGGCCAGACTGGGCCACGACCAAGCTCTCCGCCCAGCTATCTCTGCTGATTGCTGGGAGGGGGGAAATTGGCATTAAATCAGCCCTGTACTCCCGTACTGTGAGCTGCTACGCATCTGTGTCCATTCAGGAGGCACTGAAGCTTGGTACTGAGTGTGGGTCAGCTGTATATTGGCAGTGCTCAGAGCCCAATACACAATCGCTGCAGCTTCACAAGAAGACAGAGTCGACAGCTGAACTGATTAAAATAGACGACTATTTGTTCCATCAGATGGGTTGTTTTTTTGTTTTTTTTTACAACAAAAAGTGACAAATCTGAGCCCTCCATTTACCGACTTGCTATTCTGCTGCCCATTACTCTGAAAAGATGACAATTCCACCCTTTAAAAAGACAATTATCTGCTCTATGGTTGCAAATTAAGCCAAACTGCTACCATTAATGCTTTTAAACTAAGGGACAATATGGGTACTTCACAAATGAAGTGCTTCAAAGCCATTATAGTGCACAGACCCCACCGAACTGAACATTTTCAACATGAAGGGGGAGGAGGGATCACAACACAGCATACGACTGCTGAGGTGGACTGCAGCTGAGTAGGATGTCAAGTTGTCTTCCTCAGATAAGATATTCTGACACACTTTATTAGGTAAAGAGGACTTCTTGTGTTAATCTGGTGCAGCTTTTTATCTTGCCGCATTCTGAGAGAAAATTCCGTTCTCTGACTTTCTGCTCTCTGTCATCCTCTAACAGCCAGGAATATCTCTTGTCTTTGATTCCTTTCAAATTACAATCTCTGTAGAACAGAGAAATGAGACACTTGTCATATCAGCCTGAATCACAAAGGGGGGCTATATCATGCTTATTCACCTACTTTTGTAGCTTGACTGATTTATCACTGTAGTACATCCCAATTATGACCCCACCTTTGAGGCTTGCTCGTCATAAATGACTATGTAAATTAATTAATAGACTTGAATTCTAACACTGCAGGATCTTACATTAATTCTACTTGCCATTTGATCATGACAAATAGATGACAACAAAGAGAAGCATATGTCAATACTGAGAAATTGTTTGGCATCAACCCCTATTGAACAAATCAATTCAAGGGGCAGACCCTATAGATTAAATTAGTTTTAGAGAATTTCTCTGGAGGACTAAACACAGGGCCTTGACAGCAATTATGTATCATTTGTTTGTGGGTCGAGTAGCCAGCAAATGTACTTTAGTAAAAAATATTGTCACTTTTTATACACGTCTACTCTTAGCAGACACTTTTGTCCAAAAGCTTACAGTACTTCATACACTAATGCTGGTGGCTGCCATGCACAACAGCTGTTTAGGGGGTCCTTATCTTGCCCAAACACTCTTTGGCATGCAAACTAAGGGATTCGAACCAGGAACCTTCTCATAACAATACGCTGGCTCTTCCCCTGAGCCACAACCACAGCATATTTAGCAGATGATTTTGTCCAGAGTGACTTACAGTAAATCATACACAAGAAGAAGAAAAACACTGGCACACTTATATGTGCTTGGGAGGATCCAGGCTTATTTCTGAGGCTAAGAAGGTAAAGGTACTTGTGGATGAGGGATTACCATGTTGCTGCTAACTACCTACTGGTTGCCCTCTCATCATCCCCGGTTCTTGCTAGCTGTCAGCCAGCTAGCCTCCTGTTAGGTCCCGGGCCTGGAAGTGGTTTCCAGTCGGCGGCCCAGCCGACATCCGCCAGTAGCTCCCAGTCAGCAGTCTTGCCGGCGCCAGTTCCTGCTCTCCAGTCGGCAAACCTTTCTAACAGTGCGACCTAGCACCACCATTTTGATGAGACAACCAAGATGTTACCCTTTCTCTTTTATATTGGTCACTTTGGTCTGGAACACCCACGAAATCGCAGTGTAGACAAGCCCTAAGACTAGATAACAATATATCTGTCTTTATATTGTGCTTGAGTGGTGCATATTCCTGAAACAAATTTGTAATTCATCAAATTACTACTAACTAATTACTACACTGAAAATCTTTTGTTGATCTGGAGCCCCTGGGCAGTTACCGGCTTTGACCATGTCTGTTCACCTTGGAAAGTGGGACAAACATCCCATCTTTTGCCTCTCCTTCTCTTGGCATAAAGCAATGCAGACCAAACTCCTTTAATTAAAGACAGCACCCAGTGTTTAACTCTGACTGCCATTTGGAGTCGGCAGTGTGTAAAGTTGCCTGGTGCAGCTTTAAAACCTGATTGTTGTTGCAGTGACTCAACTTCCTGAAGTGCTTCCCACACAGACAGGACACCAGAGGTTGGTAGGGATAACGTGGGAGTTTCAACGAATTAGCTTCCATAGCACTGATCCCATTTAGCTTCTTCTTTACCATTTAATGAGATTAAGCAGAGTTTAATAGCCTTTTAATCTGCTTGGGTTTTTCTTCAGCTGCTGGGTGGCAGCAACACTCATCAGAGTTTGATGTAAGTCCGTTCCAGGTTTTAAGAAAAAGTCCCTCACCTTGTAGGGCTTCTATGAGAGGTCGTGGGGAATCATCTGCAATGCGCATTGTGCTCATCTAGCGAACCTGCATTTATTACAAACGGAGCCTCTGAACACATGTGTAATGATCCTTCGCAATGCCGTCGGCTAGAATGAGGTATGTAGATATTTAGAAGTCACATTAAATTGCTACACTCAAATGCAGTACGAGATAAAAGAAGTTGCACAGTCACCTGCCTAAAAGACCTGTGTTTGTTATGTCTGAATAACTCCAGACATAAATAAAGCCATGTAGGCGTACCGCCTGAGGGGGTTTCATCCTTTGGGCAAGGCATCCATGCCCCATGGCTAGGATTAAATAACACAACATAATTTAGCTTGAAGTGACTCTTGACGCAGAGTGTATTTAAATAAAGGGCCGTATCTAACAATTTCTGACACTCTGGATGATGCATACATTTTCAGCTGCAGTGAATACATTTTGTTTCTCTGAAATGAATGTATTTTAAGGCTGGTCATTTGTGTTGGTATGGTATCTCACTTAGTTGGTACAGTTCTGGAAGAAAGGAAATGGTGTAGCAAGCATAATTGTAGTTATAGGTAACCATAAAGTCATTAAGACCCCATTTACACACATTCACTTCATATATCTTGTGCAAAATAGACAGCAGTCAGTGTAAAACAACAAAAAAAATGAGCCAAGAAGGATATAAGATGTATTGCTATCAAATGCTGACAAAGTGTAAATGCATCCATCCTTCCAATATGGATATGTAATTTATATGCCCCCAAAGTGTGTCAGGCAGTCGTCACTGGAAATAGCCTCTCACATAGTCTGAATGCTGCAAAATGGAGCTGATGTTACACTGAAATGAGCCATTATCATCCAATTGTAGGAGAAACTGTGCTTACGCTTAGGGCACCAAATGTCAACAAATGTCTTTTTCCCCCCCGAGAAACAGACATTTGTTTCTGCCAGTTTAACTTTTTATTACCAAACATATAACTCATTTCCAATAACACAATCGCAGTACACAGAGCAGGTCACACAGGTGTCTACAGTGTCACCTTCTGATGGACTCTCAATGACGGGACTTGTGCTTTCAGTGCTGGTTCTCTGCTGTGCATCTGTCCCTAAACTGCTGGTTGAGGGTGGTTGATCAGGGCTTGGTACTGAAAAAATTACAGTCTCTGCAGAAACAATGAAAACATTTAAAACTGAAAGCATGCGGCCAAGGAGCTCTCCTCCTTTATTACTTATTTAGATTACTATTAGATAAATCTCATCTAATCTAATATAAAAGAACATAACGGAATGAGTTCCACACAATTCAACAATAATGTTGTCTTTTTATCATTCATAATGACATTTTATATTTATATCTTACCTACGGGAATAAGAGCAAAATGATAGACCTCTGTTCCACTGCACGTCCGGCATCTCACCTAATGTGTGTGAGAGACTGCAGCCTACATTCTGCTGAATTCTACTAAATAATAAGATGGTCGTGGGTTTGTTATGCATTGCACACACCAAAATATGTGTTCTCAAATGACACTATGCTAGGTAAACTTTGCTAAATGCCCGGCTAAAGACTATTAACCACACGCTACACGGTAATAAATGGTCTGAAGCAAGAGGAACTGTTAGCCACCTTGTGCTCTGACTGCTAACTGATACTGAGAAAGTACTGACTACTGTCAAGTCAAAATAAACCATGAACTACTGCTCAATATCTAAAGGTAAGTAACAGCTAGCTGGCCTCAGTTACTTGTTGAAGCACATTGAGTTCACGTTTGCCGTATGAAATGTGCTATATAAATACATTTTACTTGACTTGCAAAATGCATAGACAATGTTTAACAGTAAAATATCAATTCAGCTTGCACATAAGTTATGGGGGCATGTCACGTGAGCGCCAACTTTCTAGCTGTTAGAGCGAAAAACATGGTGGCCATACCTTTTATTACACAGTGAAAAATGCAATAGTTTAAGATATGTATTACAGTGAAATGCGGTTCAATTTGTGTTGAGAAATATGCACTTTATTGTCATAATCATTTCTTAGTGATTTATGTGGTCTTCAGTTTCTTAATTTTTTACAAAGCTTATTGCAGGTTTTGCCACAAAATTGCTGCTGCTGCGGAAACCATGGCTTGCACGTTGTTTGTGTTGTTTTTTGCGTTATGTAGTTATCTGGGCTGTTATATTTGTGTTCTTTTATGTAGCTGTGGGATGGGGGCTCTTTCAATAAAAAAACAGTGATTTAACAGCACCCCACAGAGATGTATAAAACTGTTTTAGAAAGATTTATTAGGTGACTTACCCTGACCTACATCTTAAATATTTCTTGTATAACATTAAAATTAACTATCCACGAATCATATACTCTATATTTTCTCATAACTCACATTTGTCGATTAAGAGAAATATTTGAAGAGTCTATAAATGAAAGAAATAATGTTGTCCCAAAGAAATAACATCATACAAATAAGTTGGTGGATCTTTATGTGTACATTTATAAAGGTCGCCACAACATACCCTGGTTCTGTTTGTTGTTATGTTATGTGTGCATCAGAGGAGTGCCAGGACTAGTCAGTGATTGGATGGCAGAACTGGTCGATGGTTGGACGTCAGGAATGGTGGAGGGTTGCCGGTTAGTCCAACCTTGATATAAAAAAAAAGACTAAACTATGGGTGAAATGTTTTGTTTTTGCATACTAGCAAATTGTTTCTTGTAAACAGAGGACAGGTTACATTTTCAATTACATTTTTTATTCATGATAGTAAGTGTGGAAAATTAAACATTGTGTCCAACCATTAAGCTTTCATAAGCTACTAAGCAGACTGAACTTTAAGTTAAAATGAGCGCTAATACAGTTACAGGTGTTAGGGTTGGAAGAAGTAGGGTGAGTAGTAGAACGGCATAGTGTATAGTAGACGGACACAAACCCGGAAGACAGAAAAAAAGAAAAGGAAAGATATCAAGGTCATGGCCGAGGCTGTAACACCAGGCTTTCCTGTGACTAGTACCTCATATTCATAGTTTTCACGTGACGTCACGCTCCCAGGGAACTGCCCCCTTGGAGGGTAAAAGATAATTCCCCGCTGCCTGCCAACATAGGAAGTAAATAATGCATTTTGTTTGTTTTGTTTTTGTTTGTCTGTTTTGTTTTGCCAAAATGCTGGATAGTGCTGGATGACAGGCGAGGGGACTGAATTGAAAAGCCAGAGTGGAGGAGATGGTGGATTTGTACCATAAGACATAGCTAAACAATGGCAGCTGTCCAAACACACACACATATTTGCAGCGAACACTTCAGCCTTTGCTTTTAAAATAAAGAACTTCCTGCTCTTCACTTCCGAAATGGCGCCATTATTTACCCATCTAGATCAAAAACAAGTGACTGTCCGTACTTCTATACACTTCCATGACAGCAGTATAAGGTGAGGGATTCTCCAAAAGGTACATGTAAATGTCACCGGAGTTGAGCTCTGGCCAGGACCTGGAGGTGTTTAATGGCTGAATTACTGCAGCGGGTACTTTATAAAGATCGCATTGAAATTACGGTTTTCAATTTTGTAAATACATTTTTAGATTGGTATGTATTTAGTGTGTATTTTAGTATACATTATGTAATTAGTGTTACTATGACCTTACTCTTGTCTAATTGTATTGTTTTGTTTTTTTTACGAGCAAACATCAAGACACATTCATTGTATGCTTGCAGTGGCTTATAAAACAGATTCTGATTGATTTTAGCCAATCTTGATATTAAGTCCCCCCCAAAAAATCATCATAAAAATACAAAAAAGGTCCACGAGGGAGTAAATAAACAAACTAAACATTTTCATTTCATATACTGGGCCCTCAAAGTCCTCTCTGAAACTCTTCCTCCGATGGCTTTTGTCCATGACATGAGGGAATTCAAACTTTTGTCATGGGGCTAAACCAAATATATTGTCGGAAAGGTCGTCACGTGGACAGTAACACATGTCAGTATGACGGCTCTTCATGTGTCCTACTTTAAAATACTGACCTTTAATAGAGACAGCCTATCAGTAAGTGCAGAACAGTCAGCACAGGTCATCGTCACACCGTGTTTTTATCGAGGCTGTGTTGACTGCGGCGAAAGACAAAAACCAGTGAGCTAGGCAAGTTTGAGGAATAACCAGGCTGTACTTAAACTTAAATCTTTATCTTTTTCCAAACACTAATTATTTTCCTACATAATAATGATGATGATATTAAACAAAAACAGCCTATAATCTGTATTGGATGCAAGACAGCTTGAAGCACTGAGTGACTCAGTCTAAAATAATACCTTCAAGTCAGATGCTTTGATGCAGTCTGAATTCTGGCTGTTTAATGACATCTACAGATGAGGACTTTATTAAAGGGATAGTTCGTGTTTTTTGAAGTGGGGTCATATAAAGTACATATCTATAGTCGATCTGTTCCCTACTGTAATCACGATCAGCGCAGCATCAGTTTGGAGAAGCAGAGAGCTGCTCCAGCCCAGACACTCAGCTTTGTTCTGCAGTGAACGGGGTCCAGAGAAAAAGCGAAATAAACCACCTAAAACAAGGCTCAACTTTAAAAAATCTATAACAGTTCAAGTGTACGTTGTATAGAGAAAATTCACACTGCTTAACTTCACCGTCAGACCGCCCTTTCTTTTGGCACTACATTTTCTCAACTGTAGAACCTCTGTATCCCTAATGCGTAGGGATACGGTGGTAATAGAAATGGTGAAACACTTGGAATCTGCTCAACACGAGTAAAGTATGGGAAAGTGGCAGAGTTATCAACAGTCCAGATGTAGCGGCTCTGTTGCTGCACAAATAAGCACAGCTCACAAGAAAACCGTAAAAGAAAACCAGGAATATGCCACCTCCACTGCTGAAACCAGCTTGTTTCTGGAAAAGCAAGGGCTTGCTTTTAGAGGACACGGTGAGAATGAGGGCTCAAGCAGCCGTGGGAACTTCTTGGAAATGTGCAGCTTCCTTGCCAAGCGAGATGCGTCATTTTGTATGATGCAGCAGAAATCAGATTCTCTCACAAGTCATGATACCCAAAATTAGTTCATACAAATAGCTCCTGGAATGGTGGTGAAAGAAATCATCAAAGTGATGGAGGCGAATTTTTTTTTTCACTCTCATGGTTGATGAAGCTCGAAGCTTCAAATCCAAACAAATGAGAGTTTGCGTCCGTCACACGTGCAATATGGAAATACAAGAGCATTTCCTTGGATTTGTGGACTGCTCTGAGGGGGCTAATGCAGAATCCCTACATGATAACATTAAAAAAGTTCCTGGATGAACATGGAATTTCAAAACTTCCCGTGGTTGGGCAATTCTATGATGGTGCTGCCGTTATGGCTGGGAAAGTTAGCGGGGTGCAGCAGAGGATGCGCCATGATCACTCCAACGCTATTTACGTCCACTGTATGGCGCACAAGTTAAATCTGGTGTTAGGTGAAGCTTGTAAAGTCAACTGGGCTGCCTCTGGTTTTTTGGGTGTCGTGGAAAGCCTATACACCTTTTTCGGCCAGCCAGGAACTCACCATGCCTTTCTACAGATGCAGAAACAGCTGGGAGTGAAAGCGGAGCTGAGTCAGTGCGTTTACGTGCACAGCTTAGTCAGATTACAGCCATAGTTCGACGATGCCACTCAATCAGACAACTGAAATTATACATGCCGGTGAGAAAATCGGATTATTCAGCCAGAGCAGAGTCATACCCCAGTACGCTAGGTGGCGCTGTACCCATTTCAACTAGTGGTAACAGAAACACCTCCAGCTGACCTCTATGTCACCAGCTGCTTCGGCATTCAAGAAAGACGGCGAACGAAGAGCGAGACGAAGCTACATCTTTGTACATTTCGTATATGGTGTACATAATAATTACATAAACTAGATGCACAATGGTGCTCTTGCTCGCGGTGATTTCAGAGGAACGATGCCGCCGCCGTCCGTCTACTTCCGGCTCACGGCCTCGGGGAAAAATCTCGCGCCTGCGCAGAACGCAAAAATCCGACCCGATCCACTGGAGTGTATGCATGCAGGAGTAATGTGAATATCAATCGAATAATCTGGGTGCTTTAATTCGACTATGAGGAATCGGATCTGGTCCGATTTTAGTCAGACTGAGGTGTACACATGCATCTTAAAGATCCAGTCATAGTCGGACTAACCCAGTAATTCGGTTTTCTTAAGTCTCATGTAAACGCACTGAGTGACACGCGACGGGCCTGCAGATGGCATAACATGTCAGCTGTGAAAAACTCTTTCAAGTCCATAATGGCCACCCTTGCCGAGATATCTGTGCCCCCCATACCGCATACCCCAACGGAGGCTTCAGGTTTGCTTCACAGCGTGGGAAAACTGGAATTCTGTGTGTTTTTGATTGTGTTCTCCCATGCACTGTGCATCATCCATGTCGCGTCTCAGGCCCTTCAGAAAACAGACACAACCCTTGCTCAAGCAGTGTTCTGCAGGCCAGCATCCAAGGGCTTCAGGAAATGAGAAAAAACCCGGGAGGAGATGTGAAGGGAGCTGCTTACTTTTTGTGAGTCTGGTGATATTTCTGTCACAGAGCAGGAGCCTTGACACAAGCACCCTGCACGAATGACAGCCACTTTAACTTCTGCACTTGTGGGGAGCATGCTGGGGCAAAGGGAGCTGGATACCTCCGTATCAAAGAGCCCCAAGGACACACGGGCTAAACATCTCTTATATCCAGTCACTGACACACTTGCTGTAGCCTGTAACAAACGCTTCTCAGAGGAAGCAAAGCAAATTTCAAAAAGTGTACACGCTGTGTTGAAGTGTGATGCTGATGGAGCCGCCGGAGTGATAAAGCAATATTCTTCAACCCTCTCCATCAATGCTGATCTTGCCCACGCCAAAATGGTCATGGTGGACATGAGTTTGCGTGATGTCACTCTGGAAAATCTCAGAGCCGCTGCCAAGACTGGATTTTACCCAAACTTCACAAAAGTGCTCTTTCGTGTCTCTGCATCTAAAGTGACATTAGTAAGAGGATTAAACCTGAAGAAATTGACACAAAGGCCCTGCGGCGACTGTTGCTTCATAAAGGTAAGAAAATTAATTGATTAGGCTACTAATTGATATTAACTTCTGGGCTACAACAGCAAAATTAGTAGAGAATTAATGGAATTATTCTGCCGTGACATCTCAGTTTGATGAACATCAGTAATATAGGCCTATGTATCTCCCTGACGTAAAGTTTTGGGGCTTTTTTGTCCCGTAGCTTCCCCATATGTCCTGCCCTGGCGCCGCCTATGATGACCCCGGTGTCCTGCCCTGCCCATGTGGCCCAAAATCCCTGGCGACGCCCCTGCTCATGGAAACCATCTGGGAATGTCTCTGACGCAGTAGATGAGACAGACCCAAACAGAGGGAGAGTACACCCATTTTAAAATCAAATTTCCTGTTTTCTCAAAGGCTTTCAGATTCCCCATGAGGATTTTTTTTTCTTTTCTTTTCCACTATTTTTGGCAAACCCTGGATGAACAAACTGGCAATATGTCCTTCAAACCAAGAAAGTGGAGTTTGCGTTGTAATGAGGCAGACAGTGAAAAGTCTGAAGGTTAAATGCAAAACATACAAACACGAGTTCTGGTTGCACTAAAAGTTGCAGCTAATGAATAATACAGGGGGATGAAGATGATTTCCACCCGGCCGTGGATGTGTTCTTACTACAACAAAAAAAAGGTGTGTTTGTGGAATAAGGATATATGGTGGAGAGGCTGCTGTTTTCTGAACAACAGATGAAGAATGTGGAAGTGTGCCGGCCAGTCTGATGATCTGAATCTGATTGAAATGGGTGATCACTTTTAATTTAAAAAATGCTCTTCCACTTATCCATCGTGTTCAAAAAGCAATCCATCACAAACCAACAAAAAAAAAGAAAAAAGTATATATTGGTGTCATTTATTTTGTTGTATAAGAATTGTATTATACATTCTGTTGAATTATAGAGTTGAAATGATGCAGGCTGAAACATAAAGTTATGCTAATTTTTCCACACATGCTTCTAATCCTTCCTCTCAGTGAGTGAGCCAAGAGGCTCACATACTGTCCACAGAGGGTTGGTCAACTGGTGCATGACTGTGAATGGCAATACCAGGTGCTATAGAGTAAAGCCTTAATCTGAGGTGTTCACTGGCTCTCCCAGAGTAGGTCTGTTCTAATTAGATTATAGTATTATAGCTTTAGTCTCTCTGTCCTTCAGAATCACAAACATATGTAGCCCGCAAAAAGTCACAGTGGGAATCTTTTATTCTGAAGGTTTTTTCGAACCTCGCAATAACACTTGGAACAGCTTGGAGTGTTGGCTCTGCCAGTTTAGGCTCTGCAGGTACAGAATAGAAGAATGGTGTGAGATTTCACATTATGGACTTATTGCTCATTCCTCCTTTAACAGGCCAGCTCAAATAGTACGCAATCACTGGCTCTGGGTTGATGCTATTATTGAAGCGGTGGCTGGTGGTGGGACTATATACTGCTATAGGCTATGACAGTTTTGATTCCCCATGAGACCACTAGAATAATTTGTATTCACATTTCTTTTTCTTTCTTTGTAAATGTTGTAATAGATGCTATTACATGATTTTATCTGTCAAAATAAAATCACAGTGCAAAATGCTTAACTGATACCTCATTTGGCCAGAGAGGAGCAGCTGTGCCTGCCCTGGAGCCCCACTACAGTCAACAAGTGATTGTGTGACAGGATCCCTGCTCTGTTTCGTCCACCCCCTCCTGAGCCACTTACACACCAGCAACTGGATGCATTATGTAGCCAATGAGGTCTCAGATCCAGTGTTATTTCATTTGTATTGTTTTTTTTTCCAGGCCTAAATTATGCAAGTTTGAGTTGTATGCATTTCATTCTTTGTATAGCCCTTTTTCCCTCCACCCAAGCACTTGTTTTTTTTTTAACCATTTTATATGTACAACATTAGTGTACGTATGGAAATAAACAATATTGAGTGTAATGCTGTTACTCCTGGGCAGGGGTACTTTGAGGCCACAAAATTGCCTTTTTTCTTTTTGCCAGGCGCCTAAAAATTATCTTCGAAAAATGTTCATAATCAGTTACATTGTACTGTAATGTAATGAATTTATGCAAGTTTCACTTTGTGTCATTTTCATTTCAAACGGGACCAAAACTATGCCTGTACTCCAAATGGTTCAACAACTTTACATTTACTTTGGGCATTTGGGAATTTTACATACATATTGCCTTCATGGCCCCTTTGAATTTGCCACAGCAATAATCATATCAACTTAAGTTCAGGGAACTGCTCATAACACATTAAGAACTACAGTAAGTAAACTAGCCTAGTTATCAGCTGGAATTGCATAGACTGTGGCTAAGCGGTCACAGCAAACGGTGCCCCGATTTTTATTATGCATCCCTGCTGACAGCCATCCTCCATGAATAAGAGGAATTGCAAATTTTATTTCATGACAATCACACATATTTCAAGGAGACGTTAAATTTACAGCAGGGTAACGCAGTAGTCAAAAAAAAAAAAAGACATGTCTTTTCGGGGGCTCAGTACATAATAATCCCACCACTTAAACGTAAAATTCTACCTTCATTAAAATATGAAATAATCAAAAAAAAAAAAAAAAACAGCAATGTGACCATTTCCTTTTACTGAAAGGAGACATGTTTCATCCTCTGAGTCATCCTTGCTAAATAAGCTAATGGCTCATAGCCATGTAAGGATTATTATATCCATCGCCACGGGCCCCCACCTACACACTCAAGCGCACACTGGTCGTATCCTCTCCTCTCACGGAGATTGCTGGCTCAATAGCACGGAGCCTAGAAACCTCCACACACAGCATGAATTATGTTGAGATTATTTTTGTTCCTTTGACTTGTTACATTTTAGGGTCTATTTTGTTCTACAAATAGCATTCAGAGCAGCAAACATTATTCTTCGTCTTTAATGGACAAAACAAAACACAGATCTGAATAATGTTAATGAAACAGCCAACAGTAGCTAAATACCAGTGAGGCCACAGTCAGACTGGCCAGCAGTTCTCAGAGGTTGCATCCATATAAGCAAACCCAACAGGACGCTGGAAGTACACAGCCATGACCACACAGCAAAACACAGCACATATTTATCCTACGTAACCACTTGCTTACATCAATACATTTTCTCAAAGCGCAGTTCAAGTTAAAATCGAGAGTGTGAGAGAGTGACAGGCTCAGGTTAATAGTTGGTAATGCTTGACATTTGCATTCTCCTGCACATTTGCACAGCTTCAGTCAAAGATTAACACCATCTAACAACTCACACCATTATTTGTGTCCACTTTCATCCAAGGTTTAAGTTTTCCTCTGGTTATGGAAGTATTCAGTTGAAAGGTGTCAGGTGCAAATGTATGATCTGTGTTTAGACCTACTTGCAATGTCAATAGACATACTTGTGATGAAAGAAACCAAGCTGGGTAGCCCTTAATAAAAAAAAAAATTGTCTCAATATCTCAATATGAATAAAAACAAGGGGGTCATGTCATGCATGAAGTTGGACACAGTTGTGGCTTGAAATAGAGGCAATGATTTGTAAACACTTTCCCCTGTAAAACTGCTAATTTGCTAATCATAACCAAGGACAATTAATGACTTCCATACAGAATGGCATAACTTAAGGATAATAACTTGCTAAATGCACTTACATTGGAGAATTGTCAATTAAAAAAAAAATCAATACATTTTAACACATTTGAATCTCTACAAGATCAGTACAATGTACCCACCAAGGTTTTTTCTTTTTTTTTTTTTTTTTTACAAATATTTACATACATGTAATACAAGAAAATGAATAATCTCAAATTTTCAAATGACTCTCACACTCTCTCAAATGTTTTTTTTTTTCTGGACCATCTGAGAAGACCTGGTTTGCGGACAGGCGCAAGCAAGCAGGGTTGAGTGGAGTCGGTGGGCAGCGTGCAGCGGTGAAGGCGAAGGCTGGGACCCACTGGAAGGAGGTGGCTGAGGCGAAGGCCCACCGGAAGGCAGTGAAGGCCCACTGGAAGGCGGCGAAGGTGGTGGCAAAGACCCACTGGAGGTCAAGGTGAAGGCCGGGAGCCTCTGGAGGCCGATGGACCATGCTGAGGCTTGGGTTTGTGCTGGAATGCAGGGCATCATTGAAGATGAATCCCCGGGCAGTGGCACAGAACAGCAGAACAGGGAGCCAGATCTCAAGGAGCCAGGACATGGCCAGGAACATGGTTGTCTTGGTCTCTTGTACGCCAGCCAGGTTCCCAAGAAAGGAGATATCTGGGGACTGGCAGGCCCTGCAGCTGGCCAGGAGTCACGTTCAGGTTTTTCCTGTAGTCTCGTACAAGGAACTGTAGCCTAGGTCAAGCAAAATTGAAAAAAAAAAGTTTATTAAAGTACGACTTCACAGTAACTACTGATTAAGACCGGAGTTTCTTCACAGCATCACATTCCCCTGGAAAAGCGACGTGCAAAGGGGTCTCCTGACCTTTAAACTCTGAGCGACATCATGGTCATCCTGTCGGAGTCTCATGGCCCGCGGCCACTTTAATCCAATAGGGAACGGGTGAAAATTTTAGGAGTGGGCAGCACCTACAGTTTGCCAGACATTTTGGGCATTGGCTCACTTCCTTTGTTCTTAAATTCCTCAGGTTGGTGAGACACTAGTAGTTAGGCCTTCTCTTTTGTTTAAGCCATGTGGTATGAGTACCAACGGTGTTCTCCAGAGGGTACAGCAGAGGAGAAGACCTTGTTTGCAGGCAGTCAGTCAAGCAAGCAGGGTTGAGTAGAGGCATGGAGGAACAGAGAGCAGGTGAGCAGGAAGCCAAGCAAAACAGCACTGGAGATTTCTGCATGAGACAAGGGTATAAGCGTACAGTCAAGAAACACGATTAGCAGCACTCAGAAGTCACCATATGGGACTAATTTAGCAGCGTAGTGGCGCAGAGACAGGTAGATTGAGCTGGTCGGTGACAAGTTGATCTGATTCAGGTGTGTCACTTTGCTGCTGCTGCTGCTGCTGCCACTCGAAAAGACACACACAGTGTGCAGGTGAGGGAGAAAAAAAATGATAAAATTGCACTTGGATAGACTTGCACCATTAATAACATCCTGGTGCACACTACTGGTGGCAAAAGATAAAGAAGCATGGGAAGAAGTTCTGCTGTTGCCTCCCAGAATATCAATATACCACAGATATAGGATATGCAATATAATATTCTACATATTGTCTATGTATCTGCATATATTTATAGTAAGAATACAACAGGAGTTTCCCCGAACTGGTCCACATGCAAAATACTACTGGAGCCTGACTACACTGCCTTTGGGAGTGCAAAAAAAAAAGTTAAATATGCAAAGTAATTAGTATTGTGATAGGGCAACAACTGTGCCTAGCAAAGTCGAGATTTACAACACTATTGTTTAAGATTTTCTGTGCCCTGGTGAATAGGTGTATGCTGTGTGTGATCACCTGGACCATTTATGCAGACACACTGGATATGAACTGAGCTGTTCTTGTTGTTATTTTCCTTGTGAAAATGTATGATAATGAAAATGTTGAAAATGAAAAGATAAATAAAACACAAATTGACTGGAAAATGTTCCAGCATCTGGTTCAAAATGTGCTACCCAGTCGCCTTGCTCTTACAAACGTTGAAATGCCGTCATATCTGTTATGTTCAGAAACATACTATGATAACATTTAATTCCAGTCACTGAGCTTTCAAAGATCAGACGATCTGCATGTAGTCTCTGTGTCACCACTCCTCCACCACCGCCCACTCTGTGAGGACACTTAACCCGTTTGGCAGGGCCACTACCTGATGTCACCATTTGCTCATGGAGGTTTCCCCAGAATCCTCAAAGTTGTTAACCTTGAAGGGTGGCCTACTTCCAGCGTCCATGTGAGCGTGCTGCTTTATGAACAGGTGTGTGTGGTTCACGTATGCAATCCAAGACTGCTGTCTGCTTATCGAGTGAACATTCATGAGTCCTATGACCTCAAAAGTACAGATAAAGAGCTAAACTAAATGGATGATGAAAGATGAAGCATGGCCACTTTGTCAGGCGGCTCTCCGTGCTGCAAATATCAACTGGCAACGCCCTCAACAGTGCAAGTTGTATGTAGATGTGTAAGAAGTGATTTATTTTGTTGCCTTGACAACAGGATCAGCGTTCATTCCTGCTGTAATGGTGTTGTTGTAATGTAAAGTTTTACTGAGCTAGCAACACACTGCCATAACCAAAAGCTCTGTTAAACTAAAACTATAGAAATAAGACTTGAGAGGAAAGCTTTAAATCTTAATGTTCTGGGCTATTCACATCATTTTCTGGTAAGCCTTGGATCTAAGGGGTTTATTTGCAAATAATTTATCATCTTTTGCGGGGCTTGCCAATTGTGTATTTCAGCTGGAAAACCTAAAACTAGCCAATCTTGCGCAACAATATCAATGCAATTCATAGTCAGTGTGCAAAGGTGTAACCCTGTCTTTCATATTGGAACAAACAAAATGTGTCTGATCTTACGCAAAACAATCAGTCTTGATTTAAAGGTAACATAATGGTCAAAGCAACAGTGTCTTGCCCTAATCTTTGCCCTGAGCCCAGCTGACTTTGAATTCTTGATGAGCCAGAACAGCTCAAGTAACCTGCTGTAACACTATTTATGTGTTTGACAGACAGAAGACGTTCGCCTTTTTTTATTTTATCATCACAGTAACTGATTCAGCCCTGCAGGTCTGCAGGTAACAAGGCCACTGTGTGTCAGTCTCTGCTCGAGAGGTCACCCTTCATACAGCCAGGCCTGAGAGGCAGCTCGGCTGACAGACAGGCAGCTCGCTGTTTTGGTCTCAATAATTCAGATGGATTTGCACAAGAGTAGAACTACACACACGCACACAAACCCTCTCAAGGTTCCAATGTAATTCCCTTTGCTTTATACTCTGCATGTGATGCGGAATGATTCCAGCGGCACTCTATTCTATGAAATTGTGGCTTTGCATTGCAAATATAAGATCTTGTGTGACAAGTGTCTGTGCCCAGAGTGGCAGGGGCCAGGCAATATATTTCCATCAATGTGAAGAGGGGGGGTCAATTCAAAATCACAAACCAGCTCCAAAGTAATCAGGCAGAGCTTCACATTTTTGTAGGACTGAACCTGCAAAACAAATTCAGGTGCTATAATACATTTTACTATGTTTTCTGATGTGGTGAAGCCAATCCCAAAAATCCATTTGCCCCGACCACTTAGTTCTCTCCCTTTGTTTTGCCTGTTCCGTGGGTCAGGTGTCCTGGTTCTTGTTGTTATAGATGGGCAGAGTGTTACCCCCAGTTTCCATCGGGCCGTCTGCACTGTATTACACCCACCATAAGGTCCCTGGAGACGATCATGGCTGTTCTAGACAATGCTCGCGTTTCCACTGGCTGTGCCCGACATATTTCAGCAGCATCCCAGAAGTTAAGTCTATTTTTGACAGAAGCGTAGTCAATCTACACAGACCAGGCTGACCCAGACAGTAAGTCGGACAGACAGCGGAACAGCATAGTGCATTCAATCAATTTTCAAAAGAAATCTCCATGTGCAGACTCGGGATCTACAGCTAAACAAAGTCGGAAATATTAACAATAAACACGCTTAAAATAGACAAATAATGAAATGATTGAACTGCGTTACCTACTTAAACCACTGATCAAAACTCAGAAGACCATGTGATGAAATAAACACAAAATTAGCATGCCATCAATATCAAGCAGGTCCACTGATGGCTCCATGTAACATACCCGTTGGGTTGGGAACAAAACAAAACAGCGTCTCATGCCAGGTGAGAGGGGCGACAGGTGGCTGTGTGGCTAACTAGCTAGCTAGTTTTTGTAGTTATTTGTGCATGACAATCCCTCATTTTGATCAGTTTCAATATTGCATCCCGCCCCTGTGATGACATGTAATGCCTGAAATCCAACTTAAGTCCAGCAGTAAAGAGCCTGCACTTGGTACCACTTCAACCACTGACAGTGCAGACTGGCAGAGAAGGAGCACCAGCTGCTAACGCTAGTCTTCCTTGCTTTTCTATCACAATCAGCATGACAGTAGTATTGTGAAAAAAAAAAAAGTGATTTAGAGCAATTTGGGTCTGATTTTCGTTTTGGCCATGATTCCTAAGAGCTATAATAACACCTCACCAGTCCAAAAGGAAGAGAAAAAAAAAAAAAAAAAATCAAGGGCAAGTGCAGATACAATCAGGTTGTAAACAAGCCAGTTGGTGCTGGCAAAAATGATCAAACAAAGAGTGTATGTACTAGGTCTGAACTGGCACGTACTGCTTCCAGAAATAAAACAACAAAACAAAACAAAAAAAAAAAAAAAAAAAACACATTCACTGCCAGTGATTAAGATGAAAGCAGCACGACCCTGTATGATGGTACAGAAACCCTTGAGTACTGTGACAGAGTGCATTTTTTTTAAGCTGCGTGGGTGGTGACTGACACATTTTCCCATAAGCTAAATGTAGACTCAATTGAGGAGAAGCCTACAGGCTATTTCAGGCAGTCGTCACTGTCACGACACTCAAATGTCACACAGGTCTCACTGCAGTCTAACATGCCTTTGATCATCGTGGTCGACTTATGCCATCAGTGCTCCGCTCATTTATTACTATCTTGCCAGCTGGAAGGCTGTTCATGTGGAGGTTGTGTTGTCAGTTGCTGCTAGACATGGAGCATTTTAAAAGTCCCACCTTCACCTCAGCAACCACCTATACGCCCAGAGGTGTGTTCCCCTAGATGGAACATTAACGCCACTCTCCGCTCCTTGCTGTGGTGAGTTTGGCGCGTCCTTGTTGGGAGTGACGAGGTCAGAGACTAGATACCAAACATCAAGCCGTTCATATTCTCCATCACAATCAAACCCACATCAGATGACCGAGCTAAATATTTTGGAAGGATATTGCTTCATTTTGACTCAAGACTACCTGCTCGCCTACCCCGGCCTCATTCCTTTAAAAAGTGCATACGATTTTAAATATGACGTGACCATCCAAAATATTGCTAATTTTCCACCATTACACTGGAAATTTGTGCAAAGACAACTGCATCGTTACAACGATTGTCCTGAGTGATCTGATCACAAGTGGACAGTTCTCAGTCCATCAGTTCACACCTGGCATTAACTGGAACTCCAGTAACCACTTGTGATTGGCTCTCACTTCCTCGCTCTACATGCAAACAAGCAAGTACATCACTGGGACAAACAGTGACATGATTTATTTATTTATTTATTTATTTTTTTTTTTTTATACAAAGAAGTGTAATATATTGTAAACAAAAATAGATAAGCCAATATTGCCAAATTTTCAAGAAGGCACTAATGTCGACATTTCACAAAGTTTATAAAGTTTCTCCCAACAGAACAACTGATAAAACTGAGCTTATTCTAAGGGTGGAAGTATCACCATATACTGGTGACTGTATTATTTGAATTTGACATATTTACAATCAGTAGATTCTTGTTGAGTGTAAATGGTGAAATCAGTTGAAACGGTATGTTCAAACAGCTGCCAAATGTTGGCAGGTTTTGCTGCATACATTTTGCAAAGTTCATGTTTCTTCTCGCTCAACAACTCTTAAAATTGTGAGATATCTAAGGGAGTTTGTTGATATTGTTAGTTTAAACAGAAATTGTACAAAAAACAGTCACTGCTTACTTTGGCAGGTGAGAGTACTCAAACGTGAAATTTACATTAAAGTGAACCACATGGGAATCAATCTGTACTTGGAACTGTCCACTTGCGATTGGGTCGCAAGGATGGAGGCTGATACCAACTGTGACAGGACCTTTGGTTAACACAAATGTCGAAGAAGACTCGGAAAGTTGCTCTTTAAACTGTTATGTATTTTCACAATTTTGGATAATATTGTATTGTTAACCTTTATTTTTGCTTTCGAATAAATATCTGATCATCTCGTTATCCATTAACCAATTTGACTTGTGTAATTTAAAACACTGTCACTTTAAATCAAGTCACTGTGTGCACAGACTTGAGCTGACTTGGTGAGAACTGTGTTATCATTAATGCTCTTAATGATGGTCAACAAATACACGACCCAAATTGTGGACTCCTTTAATGAACACAGATTCACCTGCTTGAAATTACAGGAAAAGAAAAGGGGGTCAATAAGTTTCTTTGAAAGCTGAGTGCAGCTCTGACTTTGAGTGCATGTTCAGTATTCATAATGTATTTACAGCAGAGACACTGTTAGAAGTGGGTATGCCCAGAGGTAAAGCTGTAATGAGAGGCATATCTGATCTGTTGACAGTATGAGACCCTCTGGGATGGAGCTCTGCAATGAACAACAACAGACTCCTTTGCATCTTTTTTAATGTGTTTATACTGTATGTAACATACCGTGAATATGGTGTGAGTGGGAGCACACACGGTACTGAATATACACCATCTCATATAGGTCAGTTGTTGAATAAATCAGCTTAGGTCAGCAATGCACAGCAGAGGTTCCTGCGTGGGCTTATGCTCCCAAGCTAAAGACAATATAGATAATATGATCAGGTACACCTATAGTGGACTCTCAAAACAAGTTTAGGGGACGAGCTCAGGCTCTGTTTCAGTGGTGGACACTAAATATACAGAAAACATTGTCAACTGCATGGACAGAACTAAGCAAAATGTGTGCAGCTCGGAGGCCTCTGAGAGATAATAACAGATGCAAAGGGTTGTGATATTTCTTATTTTCCTCCATTATTATTTCATAATCAGATGTTTTTTTCTAGCATGGAGTCAGTCATGTCCACACCCAAATGGGGGCAAGTTATTTTAAAGTCGTTGTAGGAACAGTTATGGCGAAACGTTTGCTTATACTGTACTGTAGAACATATCATGGCAATCTTCAGATTTCTAAAATCCCAATTTTTTCTGTGATTAAATTATGGAACAACATGAATTACTTTGGCACAAAAAACAGCCATGAAGTTTAGTTCGCTTTCATTTATTATGTTATATTGTTTTTTTGTGCATGTAAAACATTTGCACACTAAACTTGGACCACGTGCTCTTAGGACAGAAAACATTGCTCCTGGACTATGTGAAACACCTCCTCAGTAGTCCAGACTTTACCTCTGTTAGTTACCTACAACACAGTCCGTCCTCCAGCTAGGTGACCATCTTCTACCGGGAGTGAAAGTCCTGCCACACTCGCTGTTTTAGCGTACATGCAGACCAAATCTGGCAGTGCAACAAAACGCCGCAGGTTGGTGCATGGTCTGTATTTGACGTGTTGGGATCCCCCCCTGATCAGTTTGCCGAGAGCAAAGCTACCATGTTGGTATTCTACTGGCATGCTAGACCTAAACTGGGGACAAGATTGAGATCAAGACGTTGATTTACCGTTTCACCAAGATTATTTGGACTAGACTTTTTTACATCTAGTGAAGGTAAATCCTAATGTTTCATAGTCCCAGACAGTACTCTAACTTTATTGCATCACTTTATCTCCTGCATATGGTGTTGTTTTACAATGCACAATATATGATTATGGAGTCTTGCGATTCAGTATTTTAGGAACAGGCAGATATGTAATGTGTTTTTACAGAGTCTGGATTCATTTGCTTCACACAACAATGGCACTGTTCCGGTCATTTTGACAGAGAATGTGCATTACACTGACAAAGGGACTTCCTGCTAATAATTCATCAACTGCTCTTGATGCTGAAAAACCCATTAGTTTCTGAGATGCAAATGTCAGCTCAATTTCTTAGACCGTAAATTCTCATAATAAAAATCTGCTTTTTTTGTTTGTGTAATTCATAAGTACGAACACTTTCAAAAGCAAAAGATCTGCTTGGCTGCATTATTTCAAACAGTAAACATCTACACATTAAATAAATGTCACAACATGTCCTTTTTCATCTGGATGGATTTAATTACATTTCTTCCTAGATTTGCTTGCCTTTACCTGTCATTTTAATAGATTTGAATTTTAGCTCAGCCTTGCAGCATGTCCAGCAAGGCAGTAAAAAAGGATAGCGTCAGCTTATTTTGATACACAGGTCAAGGGCTTTTTTAATTTCAGCTTTATGAATAAATAACATGACCTGCTCTAATATCAAAGTTGTCATTCTGCCATAGTGAGACAAATTCATAATTGGTTGTCAATGATGACCTGTCAGGGCCGGTGGGGCCAGGAAAGATTGTGGACTCAGAAGCAGACTCGGGAGCAGAATGATAGTTAGGATATTTAATAACAATTCAAAATAACACAGGCAGTACAGGCCAGGCACAGGCCTAAGGGGAAAAAAAAAAAAAAAAATCAAACAAGAAAGTCCAAAAAATCCTGGCAAAAGTACAGGTAGAGCTTAGGCGAGACTCTGGTGTCAGACAGGCAAAAGTGGTCAATAGGCAGGCATTAGTGTTAGGCTCAGCAGAGGTATCGTCAGGGTTGAGGCAAAATCCAGGAGTGTTGGTACACAGGCAGGGAGGGAGAACACAGGCAGCAAGCTTGGCAAGACCCACATGTTGAACAGAAACAGGTTAGCAACGGATAGGTAGACAAGGTAAAGCTAGCCAAGATCGTCAAGCGAAAAATCCCAGTCAAAAACAGGCTTAGGTTTAGGTTGAGAAAAATCCAAGGAAACTCCCCAAAAACAGACGCAATAATCTGGTGAAGACGGTCAATCCTGGTGTGTCTTTAGAGCCCAGGCTGACAAGGAGAATAGGATCAGGTGTGGAGCAGCAGGCAAACTGGCGATTGGATGCCTCACTTGTCATTCAGCCAAGAGGCGGGGCAGAGGGGAAAACCCAGCATCACCCAGGTCACTGACTAAGGAGGGCGGGTCCTAGGCTGGAACTTGACGTGACCCACACATGTTTTTTTATTTATTCATTTTTTTTCTTTTCTTTTTTTTTTTTGTTTTGTTTTCTTTTAAAGGAGTATTTTGGAGATAAAACTATGAACATCGTTATTTGTGTTAACAGTCTAAAATAGAGGGTAGTACAAAAAAATGATGAATCTGAGCCAAACAGGTTTTTCATAAAGCTATCATAGATCTTAAACTAAGATGGTGAACAGTGCAAAAATTGTACCTTCTACACATCCAACACATCCTCATTCTTAAAAGGCTAAATAATGCAATGTTGAACAGCAGCACCCTAAGATAGTTTATGATTATCATTAGACTTCATATCATGGTTGTCATTAGCAAATGCTATTTACTTAAATTAACACATTTTCGGTTCTTCGATAGTTTTGCATGTGGTTTGTCAAAGTTGCCGTATGTACAGCAACTCAATAGTGCTAGTGCCGCTTTTTTTCACGAGGGAGTGGCCTTAAGGCCTCCTTTTATTGGAGGTGAATTAACCAGTTACTTAGATCCACCTAGCTGAAGCTTATGCAGTCTAGTACAACAATTGTGCATTAAATTCTACTCACTGTTAAAACTATTCTTAAGAGGTTTCGAATATCCTTTTTTAAAACTTTGAAATCTTGCAGTCTCTAATACTTAGTCTATAACTGAGTGCAGGCCTAACTAGGGTCATTACAAATTACAGCTGACACTTAATGAAATTGCAACCAGCTTTTCAGGTGTTTGGTCATTCGCTAAAATATTGGGCACATTTACAGTTTGGTGACGATGATGCTAGATTAGATATTGAGGGATTGCCAAAGTTATGATAATTCACCCTTTTTAAAGTGTCTACACAACATTTGAAGGTAACCCATTCAGTACTTGATGAGATGTTTCAGTCCAGACCAAGCAGTAGACAGACATATCGACATTACCATCCTTGGAGCCATGCTGCTAGGGTGGCTGAAAATATGGCTGACAGGACAGCACTCAGATGAGACTGGACAGAGATTTTGGGCCTTAGGCAAGATTTTGCATTTGGATTTTACCCTTAAGATTACTACAGCTGCCTGCTGGCATGAAAATGGCACTTAGGTTTTTTTTTTTTCTTTTTTTTTCTTTCTTTCTTTGACTTAGGAATTCAGAAAATTACTTCTGTCCACACAGAAAAAAAACAAGTGGGCATGTCAGCCATCAGCAAATGCCTTTGCTGGTGTGTTTAATATTAAACAGAAGTCATCAGGTGAGGCCACTGTCAGCGATAGTTCTTTGAGTCTGGACCCTGAGGGACACTTTACCTGAGTGGCAGGACAACCTGTAAGAGAGGAGGCATTTCAAACTATTGGTTGATAGTGAACTTCGACTGTTCTCTCTTCATTATGTTGTCTGTCCTACATATTATCCTCCTACTTTTGGATTTATTGAATAGTTGAAAGCACTCAGGGGGTTAATTTAACATGGGTTCTGTCTCCAAACCACACTGTGGCATACTTTTCCTACCAATGCACTTTCTGACTGATATTGAGTACTTGGTTACTAGATTTAAATAAAAAAATATATATATATTTTTTAATTGGAAGATTGACCAGATGCACCATGCCATTCGGCTGTCTGAATTCATGTCTGGAACTGCAGCTTGGTGTGGCTGCAGTCCTCTTCTGTCAAAAATAGACACGGCGCGTATTCTCTGCAGAGCAGAGCGGAACTCTTCTGGGATACTGCTGATACAGGCGGCGTGGTGCAGCTGGTAGAAACATGAGCATTGTCTAAACTGCCGTGATTGGATCCGGCTGCCGTATTGTGGCCATGACATGGTGGATACAAGCCCAGTGGAATCTGGGGGTTAGTCTTTATAACCGGACCAATTCTGTTAAAAAAACAAAAAAACAAAACTGGTGCTTTTTACAGAGAGTAGCCATTATTTGTGCTTCCTCTTTTCAAAATGTTCTGTGTCTGCAAACATACACTAAGAGACTTAGGGTACAGCTTAGGGTATGAGTATCTGACCCGAACCCATCAGGATCTGTCAGGACCCAATGGACCAGGTTGTGTTTATAACAAGCTTTTTGGTTTACAAATCCAGTTGTAAGACTCCTGAACTTCTCACATACTCATCTGGCCAACCCTAATTATATCATTTTCAGCATTAACATGTGTTAAATGTCGATGATTACATCGTTAGTTTCTAAGTCAACCGATGAGAGAGGAATCCCGGAGCGGCTCATGGTGCTGCCAAGCAACAGTAAACACATTAGCCTGCGAAGCTAATGTAGGCTACCATATAAATGTTGACAGCAACTTGAAATCTTACCTCCTGTTCTTGTTGAAGTATAGAAATCTGTATTGACCATGTCTCCCCACTTCAGAATTATTCAACCTTCTGCGTTTGTTTTTTTCTCACTGCAACTAATTACTACAGCAAATCACTGCATCACATCTGTTTCTCCATGAGATCACGTGAGAGGGATCGCTTGTGAGCCTGGCTTCAGTGTGCAGAGCCATGAAGCCAGAGAGCAGAAGTCAGTCCACATTTGCTGCATGGAGCAGTGTTCTCTGTGTGTTTAAAATCTAATGATATTGAACTAGTTGCTTAACCAAACTGTGCAAAATTTCCCAGTGCAATGTGAAGAGTGAAGTTGATTGTATATATGGTTCTCGAGATATTGTTAATAACATTCATACGGACAGACAGCGGTTCCCATTTTCTTTATAGTTAGATGTGGTTAAAACAATGCCTATAATCAGTAATTTAGACTGTAATCAGGATATATCGATAAATCTGCCCTAAATGTCGTTTTCATATTAGATTAAGAATTAAATAGCTCTCACTGTTATAGAGACCCGTATCGCTCCCTCCCCCTGCACATGTGGTAAATGAATAAAGTTTCTGGTATCCCTGAGCACTTCATCCAATCAGAACACAGAACTCCACAAAGAGGCAGTCCTGTCTATTCGAGGGAGCACGTAAAGAGCAGAATCCCACTGTTCTGGTACCTATACCAGCAATGGCAGAAAAGTGACAGCTACCAATTCAAGTGCTACTGGTAACAGCTTATCCAAACAAACAGGCCATATGAAGAAAAAAACACTTGAAGAAAAGAAGAGACGAGAGCTGCCTCACAAAAACAGGAGAGGCGCAAGTGTGGTGACGTTGACAGGAGGGAAGGGACAGCAAAACGGAGGGAAAGTTGGCTAAACTGCATCAGGCTTGGAATAACAAAAACCTGATGAGTTCAGCTCGGGCTCATTTACCACTCTTTCTGACTCTGTTGGGTTTGGACAAAAAATTAGTCCTGGTACACTCTGGTCCGATCTCAGTAATATAGGCGGTGATCTTACTTTGACTTGTGAAGGAGCTATTCACATTTGCTTGTATACATTTCAAATGAAGACTGGCTGAGACAGTCTGAGATAAGGACTTCATGTTGATGTTGAAATCAGCTAGTCTTACTTACAATATTTGATGTGTGTAAGAGTGTCAGAGCATATGTAATGATTATTATGCTACCATATCATGAGGTCATCAATATTATGCTTCAGCGTTATGTTTTTCAACAGTACTGCACGGAAGTGAAAGTAATTTGGCCAGGGGATAAATGATTTAACAGGAAGGAAAAAAAACAAACTCTGTGTGCAGTTGTCTGAGCAGCTGACTTTATCTTTATTGGTACCAGGACAAACTATTACAGAGTAAGAGCCATTTTCTTGTTTGTTATTGTACTTAAAAAAATATAACTTCTCCTGCTGTTAGATTGCTGCCGGACCACGGCATCAGGTGTGTGCAGACAGCCAAAAGCAAAGTGTTTGCCACAGTGAAAATTATATTATTGAAAGGCTAACAGGCAGAATATTTCATTAGGTAAAAAACATGTTGTAGATTTTGGAAATTATTAAATCGATTGTTGTTCAATATATTTTGCCTTTTGGACTTTTCAAGTGCTCTGCAATTAATAGAAATGGTTGGATTACACAAATCAGAAGCAATCCTACACAAAATAGAAACTTTTTTTTTTTCTGTATTTCCGCAAATTGTATATTAGAGCAATTCCGATAATGATATCTTGTCCATATTCATTCAGCCTTGAATGTTCCAGAGATCTCGGGATTTCCCCAACTGAATAAATACTGCCCATATGAACACAGACATGCTTAGCTACCTAATAGTATTTTTTCACTGACAGATTAAGGTAGGCTGCTAATTATCTGGAGACCTCATACAAAGTAACTTTATAGTGTTCAAAATTTCAAAAGCTGAAATATTTGGAAAAAATATATCTTAATCATTTCCAAAAACCTAATTTTTACCTAATGAATTATTTTCGCTGTGGCAAAACACCTGACAGCGTGGTCTAACAGTCTTCTACCAGCATGAGAAATTATATTTATATAACTACAAAAACAAGAACAAAACGTTCTCAGCTATTATACTGTAATAGTTTGTCCCATTTTTGTTAAATCATTATTTCCCCAGCCATATTACTTTCCATGCAGAACAGTTGAAAAACAAACAGGTATAGTATATTATTGTGATATGGTAGGTAATCTTTAATGCTCACTCCGTGATCATATTTGTATTTGTTTGGATTTTTCACTCACTGTGTTTGGTTACAGGACAAACTAACCATTACGCTCAAATTATTGTCATTGCGCTGTAAAATGTTTTTAATTTTTTTTTTTTTTTTAAATTCCTCACACAGTGTAGGATGATAAAAAAAAAAAAAAAAAAAGATGCAATCAGTTTATAAAAGTTTGTTCACATACATCCTCTGCGTATCTTGGGAGCTGACAGAGGCCAAACACATCATTAGCATTACACCGCAGTTCTTTGTTCTTATTAGTGGACGTCCCAACAGGTCTCCCCGGCCCCCATGCTCATCTGGCCGTTGCGGGGCTGTTCAATCGACTAGAGAATTCTGCCCTGCATTTTGTCAGCGTCCGTCCACAGACACATGGAGCACAGACAGATCTGCATGCAGTCTAAACTCTGATCAAACTGTCTAAACCTGGCTGTGCTGATAACACATAAAGCAAGAGGCTGTTACTACCCTGCCTTCTCATCCCATAATATCCTATGAGGAACCATTTTCCGTCTGGTACTTAGCTAAAATACAGAGAGCTTGTGAAGAGGAAGTCCCTGCAATTTATTTTACATACAAAAGACTGTAACTCAAGGTGGTGTGTGGGCTAAATGCTTCTCTTGGAGTGGCTTGGGAGATGATGAGAGGAAGGGTGATGACATACTGCAAGCGACCACAGGTCGGGCTCAGACCCTGGGCCTCCGCAGGCTGTCTGTATGTGGGTCACACGTTCTATCGACTGAGCTAACAGGGTGCTTCAGAACAGAAATATCTTCATTAACTGATTTTTTTGTGCTTTAACACAATAACTATTGGTGCATATTTATGCATCACTAGTGATAATAACTTCTGGGCTGCAGCAGGTAAAGGATGAACTAATTTTGATTTGAACTGTTTATACTGTTATGTGGCTTAAACTCTTATAATATAACCTAGCTACAACTTTAGGTACTTTAGGTTATTGATATCAAATATAAAGTAAGTAAAGTAACCGGCAGTGTTAAAGCTAACTAAACTAACTAAAGCTTTAAAATAAACGTAATGGGATAAATGTGTGATATTTGCCGCTGAGATGTAATGGGGTAGAAGAATATGGTTCTGGTTTAAAGGGTAACTAAGCTGTACAAGCACCATCTCATGGTGACACCCTGCAATTGAGTTGATTGGCGTGTCTACAGTGGTATCTGGAAAACCCCCAGGAGGAGAGGGGCACTCCCAGCTAGCTGCCAGCCAAAAGACAGTCAGATACAAGGGGGAAATCGAGCTGGCTGTTACTATTAGAATGAAGAGAAGGCCTGTCAATCATCTGTTGTGCAGCATGAATGAAGCAACGCTAACCTAATCCCTCCATCCGCCCGTATTGTTACAATAACAGAAGTTAAGTTCCGTATGGCTGGCACGTGACTTGTCATTAGATTGTGATATTATCATCACCCACATCGTGTGATTTAACTCTGTGACAGAATCTTTACAGATTGATATTAAATTACAGCATTGCAGTGTCTCTGCACAGACACTCAGCTCAGTGGAGTGATGCTGTAGCCACAGTGTGATGCTGCACTCTCCATTCCCCCCCCCCAGGCTCCAAAACAATCCCTGCTCTTTCTGGAGATCTGCCAACCTCTAATTAGCACAGAAACTTTTTTTTTTTTTCTCCCTCTGATTTTAACAAAGCAGCATGTGCAGTTCTTGTGCCCTCATGCAGAACCAATCAGCCGAAAACAGCTTAATCAGTGAGAAAAATGGGCTAATATTACTGTACCTGTAGTGTTCTGCACAGAGCTGTGAGGTGGCCCCATCTGATTACTGCGCGCCCCGGTAGCTAATTTGGGACGGTTGGTTGAGGCAGGATCAAAACAGCCCCGAGCAGAGGAGTGTAACCGAGGTAGCTACGATCAAAGCGATCAGCGGTGTGGATCAAAATGCTTAATCCAACGGACGGTCTTGACAAATTTTGCAGAAAAGTTTTGTTCCTCCGCTCGTCCCACCTTTGTTTGACACCTGTTCCTCCACACCTGGTAATGAAAAAACCCTATCAGGAAAAAAACAAAACAAAAACAAACATGAAATGCTGTCAAATGTGTCAAAATAAATAAATTAATATTAGTCAGAGATGTTTTTTTTTTTTTTTTTCTTTATCTCCGCCCGTTCACTGAGCAGTTTTCTTCCTCGGCACCATGGCAACAAGATTATGTCTTAAACTGGAGCAGCCACTTTCAAGGACATTGCAGCTTTCTGTTTGGCAAGCCCCCGGATGTACATTAGGTCGAATGAAAGCATTTCCAAACCATTGTTGGTGCCAAGATGTTGTGAATCAGCAGATGCCTGAAAGGAACTCATTTCATATTGCTCTGAACTTGGGGTAGGGTTTAGATTCAACATCTAGACTTTTTTTTTTTACTCATATTTTTTACAGTCAGGTTCTTTGCAGGTAGTCATTTACTCTGCAGTAGGTGGGTAAGCTGATAAAACAAGCAGTTTCTCATTTGAGAGTGTCAGTTAATTCATTTATCTGTGGCTTGACCCTTGGAAACAGTCGTTATATTCCAAGGTCCACTGTTCAACCTTTGACAAAACTTTGACTGACTTGTGATTAGACGGAAAGCTCTTTGTCTTCACTGACTGAAAGCCATTGTTAAACCAAGGTTCTGTCCACCAATACATCACAGTGCTCTAGCCAACATCAGTGTTGGTTGTTAATTAATTCTTAATTCTGGAAGGAGTAAGAGCATAGTACTTCATCTTAATAATTAAAGCCCTTGCGTGTTGGATTTGAACATTCATTTTGATGGCAACTTTTAGTACTATAGATCATGTTTACATGGTGTCCATTTCCCTCTGAGGTCACACTTAGGGTGGGAAACTCAAATTCTGTAATAATACTATACTGCTATTTTCTGGTTGCAGGTCCTATAAAAAGAAAGTAAGGAGAATACGGTAACATTAAAGTCCAGTTCTGTGTAATAACCTACAAGTCATGCATCTCAGTGCTCCAAACCTGCTGTGCCCAAGGCACACTAAAGGGCAAGGAAGGCACGACCTGTATTTATATGAGTGGAAAATATCCTCCAGTAATATATTATGTAATCACTTTGTATGTGTTTATTTTTAGTTTCCCTGGAGGTTTTTAAAGGACTTTTTTAAGGGTATAGAGTTTCCATCTGTTTTAAGAAATGAATGCATGCAAAATACCAATAGAGACAGTTCGCAACTCATTAATTACTTGCTGTGTAGTTGTACGTTGCAATAATAATCTATGGTTGTAAGAAAATGGCCCACTTGGATAAACAATGCTCCTTACACTCTATTCCTGCCACTGCAAAGTCCAGCTCCTCTGACTGAAACACTGGTGCTTGGTTTCCGGAAGTATCTGGGAGAGTTTCTGTCAGCACAATCTATTCTTTTTTTTTTCCAGCTGAGCTATAACACAATTAGTTCTCCAGCATTTAAATGTGTTAAATGGCCTAAAGCTTGTCATGAAGCTCCAAATGGTTTGCTATAAATGCCATGTTAATGTTACAGACTATTAACAGCCCAATAAAAGGCTCAGGAAAAGACTGCGCAGTTAAAAATAATTTTATGAATCAGTGCCACGTTAGATAAATTAGAAAGCATATTTCACATCACTGACACTTTATGTTTTGCCCGTATCAAAATTATTGCACAGCGTAAGTGAACACAGTGTCATGATGACTTAAGCAATTATTATCTCATATGTAGGAGCAGAAGTGTGACTGCTTCTGTTAATTAACTGCACACACTGCGGAGACTGAAATGAACTATTTTAACTTTCTTACCAAACATCATTTTTTATTTTTTATTTTTTTAAATTTAATGGGTTTTAAATAAGCAGCAGCAGCAAACTCACATTACTATCTTATTACCTGTAACTCTCTCTGCTAGTCGCACACATATTATCAGGTGTGGAAGCCCGCTGGGAGTTCTTCCGTCGAGGTAGCAATAGGCAGCGGGGAGGGCTGGCAGCGGGCTTTGAGCTGGATGACGTGGGAGGGCCACAATGCATCAGAAAGTGGATGAGGGAGTGAGTGAGAAACTGGTAGTCGGATCCCCCCGCTATCTAACAGTGCCAGTTGGAGAATGTTCTCCTACGAGTTTCCTCTGATCAGGCAGAGATGGGTGACAGGCCTCGCTGTGAGGCAGAGAGTAGCGAGCTGAGGAAGCTCGGCACTAAAACTCACTGCTGCACACTGAAGTATGGGTGCGTACTCAATGGGCAAAGTTACTGTTCTCCGCAAATACCCTGCTGCACACGCTCTTACTGCAACAGAGGTCAAGTCAGCAAGTTACAGTGTGAGGGATTATCTGGGGGGTAAATGTATGCATCTATCATGTGATTAGCTTCCATGACATTTTCCTCATTTGGTCGCACTCCACTCGCACATGAAACCAGCACCTCTTCTATAACCTTTTGGTTAGCCTCTTTACACAGTGTGATTTCAATTTGTGAGCAAGTCTTTGGTCGTCAGTCCCAGATCCCTTCAAGGCTTCTGGGGCTGAACCAACCAGCATCTTTTGAGGAACTGCTGGCAGTTGGAGAGGGCAGATACAGGTGTGGTTTAGCGGTGAAAACCAACAATAGAAGCAACTCTGGGGTGCAACAAAACATTTTCATTGGTTGCACCAATGTGCAGGAGAATTACAGATTGAAATGTCAAACAATTAAGTTTATCCCCTACCCCTACATTTAAGATTATTTGCTCCATGTGATTTACATGGAGAAAAAAAAACAAACGTATTCCCACTTCCTGTACAGGGCACATTCAGTCAACCCACATGGAATGATGGAGCTTGGTTGGTTCACCAGAAAATTGTTGCTATCTGGGCTTTTCTCCTGTTTGAATTCATTTAAAGATGTATGAAGAAATTTGTTAAAATGTATTCTCGGTTGCACCTACACGTACATTATGTACTGGTTTGGCGCACTAGTGACAAAAGAAGATAGCTGCTACAGCATCAGTTATGTCAGAACTGGGCAAAGAATGTGACTTTAGGCTTTGCTCTATGGACACGATGTTTTCTTTCTTCTCTTGGCTAACTTTGGTAAAGAGCTCATAGAGTTTTATTTACCAACTGTCTCCTCTGGTGATGGTGCTCTCCTACTGTTGCTCTGATTATTTACACTTTTAACTAATCAGAGCAACAGTAGGCCTGAGATAGATGGTGATAAAGAGATGGTTCATCCAACAGTTTTGCGCAGCTCCTTCCCCAGATGGTTCTGTGCAACAAACCGTCTGGCTCATGATGTTATCCGCTACGACCCACAACTGCAAACAAACCAATCATACCACGAAGTGAAATGACCCAGAACACTGTGGCCAGAGCACAATTTCACATACCAAAATGATGGATGTAAAACGAAAACAAAGGAGAGGAAATCTTGCAAAGCTCCATTTTGTAAACAAGCAGCTGGGTGGATGACATAAGCTGTGAAGCTGCTCATAAGCTGCTCTAAGACACTTTACATGTAGTATAAACACAGGTGCAGCTGCTCCTTGCTCTCTCGTTTGGTGTCAGATCTCCTGAGAGCGCTCAGGAGTAACAACACCAAGAGGAAGCTGCTGGTGGCCTTCTACTGGGTGACCACTGAGAGCATGCTAGACAAAAAAAAAAAAAAAAAAAAGTCCTGAGGGGAGTAGTTAAATCAGCTGAAAAACTGTTGATTCCTCACTTTGTATACTTTGTTTTTATATTCATATTTTCATGTTATTTATTGTTTTCATTCTGCATCCTGTGATTTTGTTGTTGCACTTGCAATACAGTCGCATGGTGAGTTTACAAGGACAACGAGGGCATTCTGATTCTGATGAAGTCCCATAGAACGTAAGTTTTCCTATCTACATCAAAACACCACGACTCACCACATTCATTGCACGGTCTGGCATTCCAGAGGTTGATATTGCACACTCACAGAGACCTGCAACCGAGAATTTATTGGACCCTTCCTGCAATACATGTGCACGATCGTTGTCAGCTCCAACACGCAGTCGTATCACTGCTTCCAAAATTACAGGCTGTTCTTTGTCACCACCGGCTTACAGCTAAAGACAGCCAACACAAACCGTTCTGACCCCGCCTGTATGCTTCTGCTGTTTCTCCCTTCTGGGAAATGATACCAGTGCCTGTCCAGTAAAACCACATGGCTAAAGAAAAAAATAAATAAAATTGTTTCTAACTCCAGCAAGGGTCCATTACTACCTATCTATACACACCACATGTGTGTGACCCATACATTCCTAATTAAGATTCAGATGTGTAATATGTCATGATGTGCTGGTGTGCTGCATATGGAAAATAACTATCACTTCCATGGTCTGACTGATACCTGACTTTTGGGGCTGATGCTGATCTATATATCAGCCAATATACACACATGTGTTGGTATCAAAGTCATGTAATGGAAGCAGGATATTTGACAGAATAACAACACATTTTAATTTTTAGGGGAACTTATCCTTTAAGCTGCTTCACTTTGACCTTGTCCAAGTTATTTTGACCATAGTCAAATGACTTGTAACTAGTGCAAGAACACCTCCTAGACTGTAAAAAAACAAACAAACAAAAAAACACTGTCAAGGCAGCAACACTGTTTCCTCCAAAATATTTTTGTCAACACAATGTAGGACTATATATCGTAACCTGTAGTGTAGTTTGTGTAAACACATGAGCTAACCTGTGAAATGTTGTTCAAATGTTGAAGGCACTGCTGCAACACGAAAAAATCAACTGGTCACAATTATTCTGTCTGAGTCACTAGAATTCTTTCACAGCTTGTCCTTGTGCAAAACTCAAATATTCTCGGACAGTATTAAGAAAAAAAAAAAAAAAAAATGGCCTCCATGAGCAAGATCAGAATATTTTCAACTCACTATGTCCCATGGTGCACACTTGGATCCAGGTGCAGACTGAAACACTGTTTTCTATTATGAAAAAAAAAAAAGAAAAACAGAAAAAAGAAAAATAACAGAGGACATTGCAACCTTGGCAGAAGTATGTATTCTCTGAGTGCTTTCAAGTGTTACATATATGTAACCTGCATAGAGCATCCTCATATTCAGCAGCCAAATGGCATCTGATGCTTTTGTTACTGAAAAATACAAAGGAAAAAAAGGTCCTAATGTAAAGTCCATTACACTCTAAACAGCGCATGAAGAAAGAAACATTTCTGTGCCTATATGTGTTTGTGGATTAGAAGAAAGGATGAACAAAAGGAAGGTTCAGCACAAGCTTTTTGGACCACAAGGTACAGAAACAAGAATCCAAGCTCTTCATCTCCATTTATTTATGACATATCGATCAAAATGATCAAATTAGCCTAAACACCCACACGCAAAACACCAACGGAAGTTATTAGATGCTTTGGTGCGAAGGAGGGCGGCTCTGCAGAGTTCTGTAACCCATTCAGTAAGACAAGAAAACCGATTTGCTTCTGAATGTATACTACATTATAATTGTATCCCAAATCCAAGCACAACTTTTAAACATGAAAAAATATCCTATATGTCTGTAGTTTTCAATGTTCTTTAAAGAGATTTTGGTGTAATTGACCTACTGTTTTCAGACAGTAGCCAAATCTGCCTATTTGTTGCTGCATGTTTTCATAGTACTGCAGTCACATGCATTATGATGCCAACACTTTGCTATGCCACAGAGTAAACAAAGGCTTTAATAAGGCGGTATAAAAAATATAGTTATATATATAGTTCCCTAAAGGGGCTCTTAGGAACTTCCTTGTTGCAGTGGAAGCCGGTCATTCATTTATGAGCAGAGAGATGAGGCACAGAGAGCAAGCACTCCATTAAAATCTGTATAAAGCCACTGTGACTATGAGGTCCCATTTCTCATGTCAACTTA
>JARJLU010011637.1:0-14923 GCA_030272975.1 Sparidentex hasta
CTTTTGGCGAGCACCACCTGGATTCGTCAGAGAGTCTGTGGGCGGGAGTCTGGCCCTGGTTCAAGTCCTCTGCTGCATCTTGTTGTGACATTTAGCTCCACCAACAAGTCAGGTAAGCAGGTTTTTAAATTATGAACAATAAACCTTCCTCCCACCCCTGGCCTAAACACTCATCTGTACCCCTACAACATAAGGAAGCAGTTTTTATATTTTTTTAAATTGCATTTTCTCTTTAATGAAAAAATCTGGATTTCTGACCACACACATAAGCAAAATGTACTCACTATATTTTATTGGATTCCAATCTCAGTTTTATGACACAACCTGACAAAACCTGATATGGAGTTTGTTGAGGTGCACATGGATGAATGAACCTCTAGATGGGAGTGTTCAGCTGCAACTGAGAACTGGGAACCCTCACTGAAGATGTTCAGCTGCTTCAGTCCAGTGTTACAAAGAAATCACAGACTTTCACAGTGACAGGAGAAAAAACTAATACAAAACAATCCAAGTACAATTTCAATTGAATAAAATTGAATCCTGCATCTGCATACTGTTGTTTATTTCCCCATCGGTCTCATTCACTCTGAGCTCCACTAGATATTTAACATCTGGTCATATTTTGTCCCCCAACAGTTTACGTCATACAATGTATGTGCATGTGCTTTATGTGTTGATTTCTTATAAAAAGTGGCATTAATTTCATTACATATTGAAATTAATGCATTTGACTTGTATATTTAATCATTTTCATGTCTGTAGATTGAAATATTAGTCACTTGTTTGTCACAAAGACAGCAGCTCTCTCCACAACTTTGTCTGAAAATATATTAAAGAAGCAGGAAAGGAAAACAACTCCAGAGTCCTTTTAGTTAATGTTCACTTTATTTGTAATGCAATGGCAGTAAAGTAATAAAGACATTTAAACCCCATGACATCTGTAGTTTAAAACACCGAGTTTATCTGATAACAGCATCATGTACGTTCTAACAAAAACACCTCCAGAGTAAAAAAACTGAGCTGGAAATGACACAAAACTCTGTGTTGGATGTAAAATGCATGACAGAATATCCCCAAAATGATTTTAAAAACTACAATATTCTTATATTCTAATAATCTCACCACAGATTAATTGAACACAGAAAATAATACAATGTCTACTTCAGTGTTGGTTAGAAACCAAAGAAGGTTAAAGGTCCCCAACGCTACTCGGTATAACTAAAGTCTGACAGACTACAGTTAACACGTTAGATTATTTATGTTGTTAAAATCATATCAGACACAAAAACATCCCAGTTCTATTTCCAATTCATTAATTTTCCATGTTCATATGAATAAATGATTTTATTTTTTCATTATTCACCACTAAGTAAAAGTTAGTAATTATATGACCTGCCTACACACAGAAGACACCTGTTAAAAAATAAAAGTGTAGATGTGTGTGTGTGTGTGTGTGTGTGTGTGTGTGTGTGCAGTGGTGGAAGAGACACTCAGATCATTTTCTTGAGGAAAAGTACTAATACCACGCAGTAAATTACATTTTTACATGATTACAAGTAAAAAAAGTATAATCGGGAAAATGGAGTTCAAGTGTTAAAAATAAAAGTACTCAATGCAGTGATTGTGTATTAATAAGTGATTCTAGTAAGTTAAGATTGTAGTGGAGTATAAAGTACAATATTGTAATGTGAGTATATGTACTTAGTTACATTCCACTACTGCACGCATGCCTGTGTGTGTGTGTGTGTGTGTGTGTGTGTGTGTGTGTGTGTGTGTGTGTGTGTGTGTGTGTTTGTGTGTGTGTGTGTGTCCTCTCAGTGAATGCTGTATCTGCTGCTGTCTCTGGTCTCAGTCGTCTTTATCAGCAGCCTTGGAGCCGGAGAGCTGCTGTTACTGTGGTAACCATTAGTACTTTTATTACCTGGAGAGAGATTACAGGAACAAAAAAGGTGAGCCAGAGAAAGAAAGAGAGAAGGGGCGAAACAAAAAGTGTAATCACGTCCTGACAACTCAACATAGCATCGAGATATCAGTTACGTGTCACGTCCTCAGTGCAGGCGGAGGTTCGGGCTGAGTTTGTGACTTACTGTTGCTGGAGACGGCCTGGATGTTGAGGATGGACTGCTGTCCCAGTCTGCAGGAGACGAGACAGAAAGGTCAGCAGGTATATTGTACTGAAGGAGACACACAGACAGTCATCACGCCTCCCGGTCTCCTCCTCTCACCTGTCCTCCTCTCCTTCCAGCAGCTTCCTGTAGGTGGCGATCTCGATGTCCAGAGCCAGCTTCACGTTCATCAGGTCCTGCAGGTGAAGAGGATGATCAACCTCACATACCGTGGAGCTTTTTACTATATCATTCGTTAACTTGCTCTTTTAGAGAAGTACAGTCCTTAAATACAAGTTTTAGCTACTTGAGACTTTCTATTCATGGTTCATTCTTCTTTTAGTCTGCTACATTTCAGAGGGAAATATTTAACTTTTCACCTCCCTAAATTTTTTCCTGACAGTTTTATTTACTAGTTACGTTACAAATTAATATTTCTGTGTAAAAAATGCAACAATAACAGTTCCTCTTACAAGAGTAGTCACCCAAATATGAAGATTCAGTCATTATCACATGTTGATGGAAAGTCAGGTGAAGTTTCGTAGCAAAACAACCTCGCAGCATTTTCCTGAACAGCTGAAGTAGATTATTATTTGTTTTAAAAGTCTCCAGAAGCAGACTGGGATCTGCTTCCTGCTTCTATGTGTCTAGTGTACCACTGTGTTTTGTATACTGACAATAAACCTTGGTCCTCATTTCTGCTCTTTCCTATCTGTTCTCTATCACTGCCCGTCCTTCTTCCCCTCCTCCCTCACCTGATACTCTCGGAGCTGCCTGGCCATGTCCTGCTTGGCCCTCTGCAGTGCGTCCTCCAGGTCTCTGGTCCGAGCTTTGGCTTCTTTCACCGCCAGCTCTCCTCGCTCCTCCGCCTCAGCCAGCTGGTTCTCCAGACTGCCACGCTAACCACAGGGACAAAGAAATCAACAGTGCTGGTCCGGAATCACCCAGAGAGTTTTATCCTGCTCATCTGAACACTTTTCTGTATTTGTACCTGCGCCTTCACGGCCTCTATCTCGCTCTGCAGTCGGCTGATCAGGCGGTTGACCTCGGCCACCTCTCCCTTCACCAGGCGGAGTTCGTCTCCGTACTGGCTCGCCTGCACCGACATCTGGTCGAACTGCAGACAGAGGAAGGTCGACATTAGCTGCATGACTGTCTTGTGTCTCTGAACAGAACATCTAGCCAACAAGGAGATGTTTTATCATCTTCAAACAGGTGTTATTGATGAAATGTAAAATCTGTTTTTTGTAATCTTGGTAAGCTGATACTTTGAATATAAAAGCTTAGTGTTGCTAAGTAATTGTCTCCTGTTTCCTCGGTCCTTACTTTGCTCTTGTACCAGGCCTCTGCCTCCTCTCGGCTGCGGGCCGCGATCTCCTCGTACTGAGCTTTGACCTCGGCCACGATCTGCTCCATGTTCAGGCTGCGACTGTTGTCCATCTGCACCACCACAGAGGTGTCTTTGATGCTGGCCTGCAGCTCACGCAGCTCCTGGTGAAGGGAACAAAACAGAGGAGGTGATAAGTGACAGAAAATATTCAATAAAAACAACTTGCTTAGTAATGTGTAACGTGTATAAAACACATTTGCAGCAATATCATAATCATGCAATCACAATATCAAACTAAAATCAAGACTTTTAGCTCATCCAAATATCAAATGTTCAGGCATGTTTGTGTGACGCTGCAGATGTTTGAGCTCTCTTTCTTGTTTTTCTAATGAGAAGCCTGACAAAAGGCAACAACAACAAATATTTAAGGCTTGATATCAGACGGGAAAAGATTGCAAATGAAGAAAGACCGCAAGCTGATGAATCTGTTGTAACACTGAGGCACGAACAGGCTGCGGTACCTCCTCATAGATGTTGCGCAGGAAGTTGATTTCATCGGTCAGAGATCCCACCTTGTCCTCCAGGTCGGCCTTCACCAGGTAGGCTGAGTCTACATCCTGAACACACACATGAGGAAACATTCACTCACACAGAGATTAAACAGGACCAAAGAGCTGAGGGTCACGGTAGCTGTTCTAACCTCTCACACACTTGGAGGAGAAAATTGATGTACACTGAAGAAAAAAAAAAAGAAAAAGAGGCATGCTCGAATGTTGAGAGGGAAGACAGTGAGGACAAAAGAAAAGGACAATAGAGCGGTTCATCTTACTCACCACACCTGTAACATTTTAATGTGTGTGTGTGTGTGTGTGTGTGTGTGTGTGTGATATGCTGACCTTCTTCAGGATGACGAAGTCGTTCTCCAGATTGTTTCTCTTGTTAATCTCGTCCTCGTATCTGTAACAGAGACAGGACACACACTCCTTCAGTACAGAGCTCACAGCAGCATCATTTACCACCACGGGGAGATTGTTTACTTGTGTTTGTAGTCCTCCACCAGGCCCTGCATGTTCCTCAGCTCCCCGTCCAGTTTGATCTTGTCATTGTTGACCAGGTCCATCTGACGCCTCAGACCCGCCATGTAGGCCTCGAACAGGGGCTCCACGTTGGATCGGCCGACCCCCTGTCCCTGCAGCAGCTCCAGCTTGGTCTCAAGCATCTTATTCTGCTGCTCCAGGAAACGCACCTGGAAAAAAATGAGACGGAAGGTGTAAATAAATCGGAGGTGTTGACAGAATCAATCGTTTAGTATTCAATCAACTATTTTTGACTTTTTAGATTTATGCGGCTTTAGCAAATCTGTTGCTGACACAGGGATCCTCCAGGAGGGTTTTACTTAAAACTTTAAATGTTTACCCGGAAAAAAGTTTAAATTACAGCCAAAATATCCATCAGGCTGGGAGTAATTTTACTTCTACTTGATTATAGAGCCCCAGTGATGGGTTTTGGATTGTTAATTTAACAACAAAATAACATTTTTAGTTCTGGGAAATTATGCTGGGAAGTTTTTTTTTAACGATTTTCTGACATTTTACAGACCTAATAATTAATTTAAAAAATAACAGTTTGATCAATTTGAAGCATATAATCTAAATAATCATTATTGCAGCCATAGAATATTGTCCTTCCAAAGCGGCATCGTTCCAGCAGCTGGATGTGAATGTCAGCGCCTGACTGTACTCCTGTATCTGCACAGCTCGGGTTTCCAGCCTGCAGCCGGGTCTGTCCACCTCCTATTGTACCTCCTCCTCCCAACACAAAGCCTGCGTTCAGTTCAGAGCAGAATAATCTCCCTCTGAGACACGACCACACCACGTCTGACCTGATTTATCGGGTTACAACCCCACTCAATGGGACGGAAATGGGACAGATATCTTAAATATCCTGCGGTCCAGAACCACTGATACAGTTTAAATGGCTGTTTAAATCCCAGATGCTTTCACTGAAATCTCTTTTCAGGGTTTAAGTCTCATTAACTGTTTCAGGGATCACTTCTACAACAACCAGCGTCAATGAATAAAATCATACCTCTCATATACCTCTCCTTCATTCATTGTGCAGCAAATAAAACGTTGCCTGTTGTTTTGGACTCATTTCTGCTCCGCATGAGGGACGCAGCTCTTTAAAGTTTCACTCTCTTCTCAACACACTGATGATGAGCAGGATGTCCAAAATTTAAAGACGTGAAAGCATCATTCAGAATTCTGATCCCCTGGATTTATAAAAACAGAGCAACACCAAACTGACCTCGACAGAATAAAATGAGCCCAGGCTGAAGTCACCTCGATTCGCCTGGAACTGAGATCTGCTACGACTCCAAGAAGAACAAACAGGGACTCTATTGTGTGTTACCAGTTATCATCAACCAGCTCGTTTACAGAGACGGACAAGCTTTCAAATGTTTCCTAAGAGGTTTCTCAATATTTTGTCTCGGAGCTCTGAAGCTGATTTGGTGGATAATTTCCAACAAAATCTACAAGAGTCTATGAACACAGGCCCTTGTTGCCTCTGTTACTACCAAGTCATTCTCTTTGGCAGCCTTGAGAACATTTTAAACTACATTTCCTGACCAATTTTAGTCCATTTGTGACCAACGCCTGCGTGCACACTCAGCAGGGTTCCAACATGTATGATAATTATTGTATTTGTTCGCTAATCTTGCCCTAAATACTGCCAAAACTTATCATTTTGTGACCCTGACCAGTGGTTGATTTTAGTCTGCGCTGCCTCATTTTCATTGACATGATCCAAGGAAGCTAAAAAAAGAAGGAAGGCACATAACATCATCTTGTTTTGGGGCCAGACTGTGGTGACGGCTGTGTTGAAGTCAGTGAGGGATACATGGAGGAGAACACTGAAACCCAACACATCTACGATGGGAGACTGATTTTGCAACATTTGGTCAGATCTGCTGTGTTTGGTTGATATTACCAGCCCTGTCAATCATACTGGGAAATAAACCAGAAGTTAACCTGCTCTCTGAAGTGTGTTCTCTTATATTCCGGTGGTATTTCTTCATCAGAGGTCATATGACGTAGATGTGTTGGGTTTAATTGCGTTTCTCCTGTAAACTTAGATACAACCGTCACCACAGTCTGGCACCAAAGCGAGATTCAGTGACATATTGACCCTTCCTGCTTTTTTTTGGGTTCTCGACATGATCAGAACATCAAAATATGGATCCTGCGTCTCATGTTACCTCTTCCCAGCCATTCGTGTTTGGCGAAGGCTCTGATGGTGAATGTTTCTCACAAGCACGACTGTCGTTCAGCGTTCATCGAAACAACTTGGCGGTGGAGCTTTAACTTGTGTTGAAATCACGTTGTTTTAAAATTAACCACTTATTCCCATCAGTTATTCCATTAGCTTCTCTTTTCATGTAAATATATAAACCGGCTTCCATTTGTGCTTCTTGAAACTCAGTCTTTGTAAGAGTGAACCATTACAAAAATGGTCAGACTGATGGATACCTCCTCCCACGCATCCTCACTGCATTTGATTTAAACAAACAAGCGAAAAAAACATCTGGATAGATTTGTAGGTGTGTCCAAAAATAATTTAAATTCCTGTTCTGTACAAATTAAACATTTCCGCCAATCTGCTCTGCTGGTTGTAACTTGTGTACGATCATTTTAAGAGAGGTGGACACTGTGTTTACATCATTGATGCTTGTTGCTTAAACGCAGTCTAATAGATCCTGTATACCTTCCTGTATGAGACTGACGTATTCGTGGTGCTTTTAAATCAGACAAATCTCAAACAGAGAGGTTAGTTTTGCACATGCGGACAAACGGAGCTTGGTCCAGCGCAGCACTTTGTTTCTCTACGCCTGAAGTGTATCTCCGTTGATGTAAGAAGCCAACAATGCCTCTATTGTGAGATTGTGTTACCTGCTCCGTGAGAAAGCGGAGATGTTCCCTAAGTACGGTATCAATGTCCGGCATTATCACAGAGCCGGTCACGTCTCCTGTGGGAATGTGTGCAGGCTGTGTTCTTCAGGAACATCAACACTATTACCCCTCAGATCTAAAATGCCAGGTGAAATTATTTGTGTACTCGAGCTCTTATATTGGAGGTTAGATTAGTGTTATTATTGTGACCTTGAAAAGATTTTTCCATTAAGGTCAGCTTTAGTTCTGAAAGTCGTTATAATCAGCATCATAATAATTGTCTTTTTCCTCTCTGGTAATGATGAAACTTCAGTTTACAAACGCTTGCTGCTGCTTTTATGCATTTAAGAAGCAATTCGCTGAAGCTGAAGGTGATGTTTTCCAGATGCTTCTTTTGACCAACTCCCCATCCACAAGTCTCACGTCACACATCGAGACTGATCAGAAAACGTTTTTGTGGATCATTTTGGCCTGAAACGTGAATTACTTTCATATCATTTACAAAAGTTTTTTCACATTTTGTGCATTTCACTTGAGAGGAAGTACAACATTCATATTAACAAAACAGAATGTGACATGTTGCCAAACCTCAAATTGAAAACAACACAAAAAATATATGCGCAACTTACTTTAAGTTGTACTTTTGATGCTTGACTTAATTTAATACGAGGTACTTTAGGAAATTCTACACTTTGAATCAAATATGCCTTGTGTGTACTTTTCACAACACTGGGATAATTGTGGAACCAAAAAAAACAGCTTTCCAAACTTTTGGGACTCTGGGTTGTAGAAAGTAGAAGGAAATTAAACACAAGTAATGTATAAAATGCCTCAAAGTTCTTGAGTATTTCCGCCTCTCAGCCCTTTTACCTTATCTATGAAGCTTGCAAAGCGGTTGTTGAGGCTCTTGATCTGCTCCTTCTCGTGGGTTCGGCTCATGGACAGGCTGGGGTCGATCTCCAGGTTGAGGGGCGCCAGCAGGCTCTTGTTGACTGACAGGGACGCCAGAGGGGTGCCCAGGCCATGGTGGTGCCCGTTGGTCCCAGCATAGAGGGAACTGCTGCTCAGGGAGATGCCGCTGAACCCCCCCTGAACTGGACCGAAACCGCTCAGCCTCCTCGACCCACTGCTGCTCCGGACGGAGTTACTGGAGCTGATCCGCTTGGTACGACTCAGACTCATGGTGGAGGCGGAGATGATGGGGTGCAGAGATGGAAGATATGAATGGATGGAGGAAGAAGAGCAGACGGTGGAAAACAGGAGAATAAATGTTACAGAGAAATGAATCAATAAAACAGAAGACTTGCAGATGAAAGGCTGTGCTGAGCAAAGAATCAACAACTGAGTGAGTGAGAGGCAGAGAAGTGAAACAGGTGAGTGTAAGATGTCTGAGCACAGTGAGGCGTCTCAGGTGTCTCACGGCCTTTAAACCTCCCCAGGTGGAGTCAGCGGAGGAGGAGAGAAGCTGAGCACAAGAGAGCCGTGGTGTCAGATATCTAGTGCTCTAAAAGTTACTGTTTACTGCTGACTTAACACATTCAATGAATTAGGAGTCAACCAATGTGTTTTTTAATTCTTTTTTTTTTTTTTTTTTTTGAGCCATTGATGATTATTGGTGATCAGGCAGACAAATAACCCACATTTGGAACCATTATGAAAATAAATTACAAACACAAACTCAAGCTGATTCTTTAAACATATATCCATCGGTGATGGAATGTAACTAGGTACATTTACTCAAGTACTGCACTGGGCTACTTTTCTTGAGTATATCCATTTTCTGCTACTTTACACTTCCACTGCATTACAATTTGGAGTCAAGTATTGAACTTTTTTTACTCACTACATTAATTCATTAACTTTACTTACTAGATGCTTTGCAGTTCTTCAGCTGCATCAGAGCCAGATTAGTGCATACTTAAAAACAATGATCCCAGTAATCAGAAAAGTGCTGCATATGGCAACTGATAAGTGTCCAGGCCGATGACCGATCCACCCATACCATGTGCATACACATAAGCACATCTGACTTTTGATACTTGGAGGTCATTAAAATATCAAATAAGTGTGCCTTGCACTTATCAAGTGCGACCACTGGGTCCGCTGCAGAGCCTCGGCACATGGGTCACGCACGCTACCAACGGTGCTAAGCGGTGCCCCAAAAACTTAATATTATTCAGTCTCAGTTAACGAGTATCAGTGTGTTTCAAAGTGCATTTTATATAAAAGCCATTAAATATTTCTAAGCCATCGCAACTTATTTTTATTCGGATGTACACTATATAGTGTGCAATCTTGGGAACAAAAGAACGAGAGAGAGAGCAGGGAGATGTACATGCAAGTACATACTTTAGTACATTGTCGGCCATGAATTGGAGTTCATTAAAATATTAGCTACATGCACCTGCACCTCAAAGGACCATGAGTCTCCTCAGCAGGTACAGTAAGATCATTAATCAGAACATTGTACAAACAATCCTGCAGCGGAGTCATCCGATAGCTACAGTGCAAACACCTTGCCTGTGGTAAGAAACAAACTCATCCCCGTCCGGACGCGAACTCGCAACCTCCACGTCTCAACGGCTGTGCGCATGCGCACTAAGGGCATTCGAAGTTACATCTACTTAAACCGCTCGGCCATCGCGGATAACGGCTCCCCCGCGGTGAAAAAAGGCGGGTATATGCGGTCTGAAGTTATAGTCACCATCTCTATGGAACTGCCACATCACAAAACACGGACTCAGAGACAACACTGTTAAACAACACTGTAGCTGCAATCTATCCACAATATTACCACTTGAGGGCCTTTGAGGTCATTTTGCGTTGTTGTGGAAAAAGCTGAGGTCTGCCATACTGTATGCGTTTACCGTTTATTAAATGCAGAGAAAAATATTTACAGAAAAGCGGCTGTGCTGAATGACTAAACGGAAACCAACGTGTAAATATGAGGGAAAACCAAAGAGACTAACGTTATGATATGACAGAAAAACATCTCAGACGAACACACACAAACGAACGGTTGGAAAACTGTTTGCCTCCTGTACCAATTCCCTCCACCTGTTCACCGGTGACCCCCAAACACAACAGATCATATTCGTACAAAATTGGCCACAACAAACACAATCTAACGATGTTATGTCCACCTGCCACATTTATAAAAGGGTACTTACCTGCAGGCTGTAATCTCAGAGGCGGAAGATCTCAAGTGGCCCTCTCCCTCCACACGGATCTTTTTTTTCTAATGTCCAAAAAAAGTTATTCGTCTAAATTAGTATTTTAATGTACTTTCTCTCAACTATCTACTCTTAAAAGTGACGACGGTATCCATAATGTCTCTGGAAAACTTTTTCCACTACAGCTGGGTCGACTAAAAAGAAAGATAGACTTTGGTGCCCCCTGCTGGCAGCATCAGACATGCCTTTTAGATTAGATAAATATACTATTATTTAAAAAGACAAGAAAAACGTGACTCTCCTTGGATAATTTATCAGCAAAACTTTGTAAGCAGGCATTTTATTCCATTACTGTATTATTAATGTCTGTTGGTTTCTTGAAAATATAAAGTTAAACAATCTAACATCCATCCCCTCAACACACTGACTCAAATACTCCAATATCATAACAAACTCAGATTTCACATTGTCCAGTGATGCTACTGTCATGAACCAGCACTGGGTTCAGACAACATATGGGAGACCAAACTGAGATTTCAACTGATAACAAAGGAGTTTACTGTACAAACTAAATAACCATAAACAAAAATAAAAATAAAATATGTAGGTCAGTATATCAGTGGTGTATGAAGTGTATGTGTGTGTAAGTGCAGTACAGTGTAACAAAGAAATTTAACTAAACAGATGTTGTGCATGCTGGAAAGGAGAGAGAGAGACAGATATAACTTTATTGCAGGTTATATATGGAGGAGGAGCACTGATGTGGATCAGGTTCAGGTGAGGCATCTCCTCCCAACACGCCTCCTCAATCACCTGATAGACTTGTGTGTTTGCGTCATTGTTTCCAAAAGTTTTCAAGTTTCTGCCTGTCCAGGCTTGGAACACTGTAACTGAGTTTCTGAATATCTTCATCCCAGAAGGAGTTACACAAAAGCTCAGTTTTCAGTGACCTGAAAAGGCATTTACAGGTGTACAAAATACCCATGTTCATGTGGACATGACTTTTTTGCTAAAACATAACTTAGGGCCTGTAAACAAAAAAAAAAAAACAAACATTTCTGTCAAAATTCTGAGTTTAATCTAAGTCCTGACTTTGTTCTGAGTCAGCACTCAAAACTTTAGCCGTGGCCTTGATCCTCTTTGGTAAATGATGGGAGCAGCATATCACCAGATGCCAAACATCTACTTACTGTACTCTTTTTTTTCTGTCACTATCTAGGGCTGTAGCTACAAGATGCCTGTTAGCGCAGTTAGCTGTGCATCTAGTGGAACTCAGCTGACTGGGGTCTCTGCAAACCAGGAGCTTGGAGCGGTGGGGGAGTGTCGATGTTACACTGCCGGCAGCCTCCATCTTTGGTGCGTCAAATCCTGTTATTATTTCAGTCACGCTTCTGAATGTTTTAAACAAAATTTATTGCACCTTTAAATAGCTTAATATTTGATATGCTTTAAACATCTTTACATCTGTACATCAGGAATTTCAACTACACTGCTTGTAGGGAGTGTAAAAGAATGAGAGTAACCGATCAGACATGAAATATTAAACGTTGTGGTGTGTAACATTTCCTCCAGTGACTCACTATTTAAAAACACAGCAGTATCAGGTGGTTATGTTTCTCTGTGAAACCTGGCCAGAAGTTCATTCATTATCCATCACACAGTATCAGGTTGGCAGACCCTTAACCTTACAGCCGTGTGGAGGATAAACAGACAGAAGCACAGGAAGTAGAGGATTACCAGACGGATTTATTTGTTGCATTTGACTCATCATCATCATCATTATCATTCCCACAAGGAGCGCGCTCAGACAGAAACTCCAGTTCAATATATTCTTGTTTATTGGAATTTTAACAAAATATCAAGAGATACACACAGAAGATCTTTGTTAGCAATCTCAAAAGCAAAGATTTTGGGATCATTACAGTAGATTAATCAGTACGATGGTTACAAATTTATTTATGATACTCCACAGCTGGACTTCAGCCCAGTGTGTCGGTGGCTGACGGGCTGCTGAACACACCGTTCCTGGTGTAGAAGGTGTTCTTCACCACCGACGACTTGGCACGAGATGGAGTTCTGTAATCCAGAGTGTAGTCACCTGTAGGTCCGGGGCAGACCACATTAATGCAGAGTAAAACAACGACAAAGAGGATGTGATGATGATAAGAAGTGGATGTCCTGCCAGGAAACATGGTTGAACTCACCCAGCCTCCACCCGTACTCCCAGGACGAGAGCAGAGGGAAGTCAAACTTCTCCTCTGGTCTCATCTGACCTCGTCTCTGCAGGTACTGTCGTCGTCCTTTCCCCTGCAGAGGACGTCTTGCTCAAAATGACTTTGAATATATGATGTTTAAAGTAAAAAACATGTAATGACTGACATAGCATTAGCATGACTAGCTTTGTTAAGAAATGTATCATACAGTAACAGTTGAAGGGACTTTTCATTTATGTATAATATTTCTGGGTGGAGAAAGCTTCAGTTCGTACATGATGAGAGGAGTCCTGGTAAAGAGCTCGTCTGGTCCGTGGAGAAACGGGCCTCATAATTGGGGGAACATCGAGACGCCCCTCTCCTTCCAACGAGAGCAGAAGAGGTTTAGGAGGAGCAGGAGGAGGAGGAGGAGGAGGAGGAGCAGGATGGTTGTTCTGCTTCTCAGGTGTCTTGGAAACAGGAGGCAGGACCGCCCTGGTGGGTGGAACATAAAGACAAGATGTGTTTCATAAATAGTTTGTGTGACGAAAGTATTCTTATTTTAAGTGCAATTCTTCATGAATAAATTCAACACACACTGACATTAACCACTGTCCTGTTTTCTTATTTTCATGTGCTAGAGGCATCAGTTGACACATTTCAAATGACAAAGTAGAATCTAATTTTGTTTTGAACCTCCACTGCTCAGATTTATCTTGACCATCCTGAAGACACATTTGGTTTTGGATGCGAAAAACACCTTTAACGTGAATGAAGCAGCTCACCGGGGGTCCGGAGGCAGGTGGGGCAGCTGCGTCGGCTCTGTGCTGCTGCTGTTTTGTGGATCGTCGCAGGACGGGTAAAGTTTGGCGTAGCGGCTCTTCCAGGCCAAACGGGTCACCATCTCCTTTTGGATCTGCTCTCGGTAGCAGTTCTGACTCTGGGTTGTCAGCATGCTGCGCATCTCCTGCCAGAGAGCCTCAATAAGCAACTCAGTGTACACATTTGACAGAGATTTATATTGATTTACATCTTTCTGAGACTAGATTTGAAGGGCTATCACAGAATATCTCATTGACAATGTTAGGCGACAGCTCAGTTCAAGTTGACATTTGAAGCCAAAGTTCACTTAGATATGAAACATCCAATCAATAAGCTTTAAAGAAGAGATCGAATCGTATCGTATGGTAACGAAGTGTTTGTTTAAATGAACAAAGACCACAATGCCTCTCTAAACTTGACCAAACAGATTAAGTTTCCTAAATTAACCAAACTTTAAACACACAGGAGGCCAATAAGAAAACAGTCACATGAATCTGTAATAGTTCTGAAACGTGCTGTCAGAAGGAGTTTCAGGTCAGGAAACACTCAAACACAACAAATTGGTCATTCAGGTTGGATGACTTGTATTTATGATTACTCTGTAATTTTGGTCCAATAAAACTGTTCTACTGTATGGAGAAGAAAGAAAGAAAGATTTTTTGTCTGTTTCAATTCTCTTATATTAAGACAAAAAAGTCCATGAGTTCTGCATCCCACCACCACAAACACCAACAAATTATATAAATCAAAGGCAGTTGGATTTCGTGAAATCCTCACATGAAATGATGAGATGAGATAATTATTAGATATCTAAATTTACCTTCAGTCTGTGTCCGATGCAGAGCTGTGCAGGATCAGCTTCTCAGTGTGGAAATGAGATGTGGCTCAGATAACACTCTGTCACACTGGAACATGAGACACACACACACACACACACACACACACACACACACACACACACACACACACACACACACACACACACACACACACACACATCCTGTTTTCCCAACCTGTCATTATGATCCTTTCACATTAGGAGTCTAAAATCAGCTGTTGTAATAATAACATCACTGAGAAAACAGATTTAGAGTGAGAGGAGACTCAGCTTGTATTAGTATTTCAGCCCAATCCCAATAAATGTGAGCAGTTAACATCCCTGTAAACCAGCTAATTGTATAGTTTCATAAATACACCCAAAACATGGTGTCAACGCCTCATACAACTGTTTTTCTTCTTTAATTTTTAGAATATTTTTGGCCGTATTAATGCATATTGCATACATTTTGGTTAAAAAAAGTGTTTGTTATTCTTTTTTCTTTTTAATGTCAGCCTCAGCTCATATAGTATG
>JARJLU010011638.1:0-11435 GCA_030272975.1 Sparidentex hasta
CATTATATTTCATGAAGGCCTCAGGAGCAGCCAGCCTATTGGATATCTATTCTCCTTTCATATAGATCTAATATATATTAACTTTTTATGTTTCTTTTTCATTATTTGTCTCAATTGAACAGTGTTGTGACAGTTGTCCACCTTGTAACTACACATCACACTGATGAGAAGTGATGACACAGGCTTATGTTTGGTGTCACATTTGAATGTTGTCAAAAGCAAACTTAATATTTTATATATTATTTTTCATATATTGCACAACAATAGTAACATATTGGAAAAAAAACCCAACATTTTTCTTGGACATATCATGATGTATTAACAATGTTTTATCAAAATGTATACTGATTATGTTTTGTAATATATTCTTGAAGAAAAATATAAATGTGTGGACTCATATTTAACATCATTTTTGTTCTACGTCAATATATGCTTGTTCTGCAAGTCCAAGCCAAAGCCTTATTGTAATGAAATTAATTATTATAATCACCATTATTGTGGCTGCTCCTGTGTTTTATAATTGACTATATTTTTTTTCTTTCGGTTCCTGGTACATATGAGACCAACAATTTTATACTTAACCACTCTCAGGACTGTTGAAAGACTTATTTTGGTTTTGAAAGAATTAATGTTGGTGGAAATTTAAAACTGAGATAACGCTGCGGATCTTCATGCACGGCAGTTCAACGTTAAGCTGCAGAAAGAGCACAGGCGTGATGAATTATTGATGGGCGGATCCCATTTTGCTGCTCCAGGTTTAGGCTCCTGGTTTTGTGCGTTCTGTTTTTGAGGCCGTCGTTAATGTAATCAGTAACACCTGGGCTTTATAATAGACCCTGCACACATACACAGGTGTTGTCATTTACTTAGACTGATTAAACTTCAGGTCAGGTCGACACTGGGCAGAGTTTGGATTACGCTGGGCCACTAGATTAAAAATAAGAAGCATAAAGGAATAAGTTATACCACTGGCTGTTCTAACACTGACAGACAGGTGCAGGAGATGTCAATCAATCACAGTCTGAACACCTACACGGAGCTGAGAAGACGTCTAATCAGGGAAAATGAGTGCAAACAGCTGTGTGGGTGTACCATGGATGTGTAAACAAATTTCCATATCCTTCCTAAATCACTGATTTGCTGTGTATATACAGTTATTATGCAAATCTGATATGTACCAGCCTGTTCTCACCCCCTACACGTCAAATTACAGCAGCCTGGTCAGCTGACCCGCTTGTCTCTTTTCTGAAAACTCCCCTCAAGTACAACTGGCAAGAAAACGTCAGAGTCAGTGGCTGGTTATTGTGGCAGGTATGCAGGACTTTGCATGTCACTTTGCATGAATAAGTGAATTCATGTAACTCAGACATGGAAGTGAACATTATTCATCCACAGCGCAGGATGTTTTCCTAAACCTAACCGAGTGATTTAACTCCAAAACCAACCAAGCAGTTTCATGTCTAAACTGCAGCTGTTTGACAACTTTATTAACACTCCGTACGTGTTCACACTGCACAAATACCACAAGCTGATTCTTGCTAAAAGAAATGTAAATACAAGCTTGAACCTTCAGCCTCTGGACAAATATACACATAAGATTTTGCTAAATTATGCCCGAAGCCGCAGGCGTGTGACAAGAAGTTTGAAGCTTTACTAACAAGCCTGTGTAAAGATAAAGAACAGCGTTGAAATTCAAATTAAAGTCTTGCTGAATTACACACTGTTTAATTCAGAACAACAAATAAACTTGTCGGCACTAAACAGTCTTTAATTTACAACGATTTCCGACCTAATTATCGCCAATTGTTTTACTGTTAATCTGGGTGTTAAGTACAATATAAACACATACATATAAATGAAACAAATTACTATATATTATAATACATGAATAATTATGTACTTCATACACTTGAGCTGCACAGTACAGCTTCTCTATGCTGTGATTGTATGATTAAAAGTCACACCGCTGTGCTGCCATCTTTACTATTGAAATAAACTATTTCATTACACTCTCCTTCCTCCTCCTCCTCCTCCACCTCCTCCTCTTCTCCCTGCAGTCGTCATAATGAGGTGTCGCTCTTCCAAATTGCCCCTGTTAAATTATACATCCTGCTTAAACATGGAACAGATACTATTATTCTGAGACCAACCTGCACCTCAGGGGTCAGGACGGCTCCATCACCCACTTATCCTCGCAGCACGACGGGCCCCGCGTGACACTCCGCAGGTGATTTATACCAATAATACGAGACCCCGGCGACCCCTCTGCTGTCACAAGCCAATCACGGGCCTGCCTGTCGACTGACCTCGTGGCGGTTAAGGATAAGTTAATGTAGTGTGATGAAACGCTATCAGACATCCCTTTATGAAGAATTAACACCCTAACCCACTGCAGAAAGTGTGTGTGTGTGTGTGTGTGTGTGGGGGAGTAAGAGATGTAATGTAAAGTACAAACGCCCTCCGCTGAACCGGCGCTGTGTGTTATGCAAATACTCGGCATAGTGTCTTTATTCTTTATGCTAATTGTGGCTCAGTCAATCTGTATGCTAAAATGCCATTAAAGTAATCCCTCGACTGCGAAGGTGGATGAACATCAGAGACCTCAAAGAAGACGTGCTGCACAGAAAAGATGGCTATCAGCTCAGTTCAGCTGATTCACAGGTGTGATGCACAGAAAAATGTGTTGCTTTTCTTATAACGTTAATCCATCCAGGAGACGGTTTTCTCACTTTTTTTTTTCTTGCTTTCACACGTTTGCAAACATTTACTGTTTGTAGGTTCCCCATCTGTACTGAGTATGGATATACAAAACATATGACTGTATTCCAAACTGGATGCCACGCTTAGATACAAAACTACACAACTAAATCTCTGGGATAAAGTTTGTAGAAATAGTAAATGTTTCTGCAAACCCATGTTTATGACCTGAAATTCATGTTCACAGTTGGAGGGGATGGTGGTGTGACAGTTCCAGACTGTGTTTCAACATTTGTAAAGGGTGACACCAGTGGGTATTTTTTAAGGAGACCTCAGGACAATTTCTAGCCATGTTTGTCGCTATAACAGGTATTTTAAGCCAAAAAAAAATCAGCTTTTTTCTAACTCTGACCAAGTGGTTTTTGTGCCTAAACCTAACCTGATCATGAGCCCGGCATGACAGGATGTTTTGCTTCCTTCATGTTTTTAGAAGCTTTCCTCAAGGCTGCACAATGCAGTTGATTCGCGATCAGTGAGAATTATCGTTTTTGGCTTTACAATTTAAATTTTAACTGAAAAAAAAAAAGGAAATTACGAGGATGTGACATCAGTTTGGGGTCTCTATCAAACAAACATGCTTTTCTCACATCTGGGGAACAGGATTTGTCAGCCAGAACATCAGGACATGATACGTTTTTTGATATTATTTTCATTAGTTAAGCCAAGAAGTTCAGTTCCAGCTTCTTTTATTGGCCTTGGCACAGCTGACTGATGAGAGTGGATGTCGATGTTCGATTTTTGGTTTTGGAAAGTTGCGCAAACGATCGGACACAGTCTGCAACCCTGAAATTTTGCAGGATGGAGGGCTGCAGGTCATGTTGACAATCAGCTCTGTTGTTCTGTTCTTTTATTACTTCATGCTGCAGATACGGAGAAACTGCTTTACTCTCCGAAGTGACCTGCCGCTGCAGATCCACACGAACACTATAGAAACTATAAGAACCCATCAAAGGAATCCAGTGATGCAGGTCATGTACTATTTTTAAGCCTCGACGACTGAACCCCCCATAAAATTTTCATGGATTCATTACATCGCTGAACTGTCCGCTTGCTTTGAAGGTTGGAAGACATCTTATTCTTTTAAGATTCTGATCTTTGTATACGCGCAAGTGCAGTGATTCGTTCGTACTCCGAAATGCTCGGCAATCAACGAACGTCAATTCCGTCACGAAAAATCAGCTCTTCGTGTATTTCGTGATAAAAACTCTGACATGCAAGATGTGTTCCACTTCACGAAAGCCGAGAACAGCGTCGCCTGAAAAGCGTTCACTTCATTAAACGACTTCATTGTGAGCTGTATTTCATTTTAATCTTTGAACCCGGACAGCCCAATTCATTTCCGCACAATTTCAGAACACATTCGACAATAGAGAGACCTATTAAAGATAATTGTAATAAATGTGGAATTAGATTCTCACCCTACTTGCACCAACTAATTTAGAGTAAGCAATTACTTTTCCTGTCTGCAGGCACGCACGTATGTGTGTGTGTGTGTGTGTGTGTGCGCACACAACACATAAATTAGTTTGATGTGTAGATGTGACAGAGGAAAGAAAACTGCTGGGTTTCGCTGCTGATGAAAGGCACCATCCTGTCTTTGATTTTTTTTTTTTTTTTTTGGAGAGAAATGGAGCAGTGTGCTGTCATGTGGCACAAAAACAAGAAGCTGCTAATGTGACAGCAGCACAAACGGCTTTCTAATTGTAATTTGGCAGGACAGGAGCAGCGTGGAGAAGGGCACCGAAGAGGCCAGGTGGTCGGAGACTGTTCCACAACCAGGTGTTCACACTTTCAGTCCAAATGAGTTCATCGCCGCTAAAAAAATCTCCCTCAGCGTTAAAATGAATGAGGCAAGCGGCTCTAATGTGTAACGCACGAGCTCGCTTCTGAACCTGACGGTGATTACGTTTTAAGCAGCGCACTCTGTTTGGCTGCAATCAGCAAAGGTGTGAGCGGACTATTGACAGTTTATAATAATCCCACTATCTTTATTTATATAGCACCTATAGAAAAAAAAAACTAAATTATAATGTGTTTTACAATAAAAACTCAAAACAAGAGATAATTATTGAGACAGGTGTGACCAGTTGAGATAAAAGTGAGTCTTGGGAGAGATTAAAAGGAGGATCCTGAGTCACCCGACCAGCTGAAGCCCCTGTCGAGGTTTAAAGACCATTTAGTATCAAGAGGAGGATCTCAAACAGGGATCGGGCTCATACAGGGTTTGCAAATCACATATATAGGCAGGAACCGGACCATTCAAAGCTTAAAAAAAAGCTTTAATATCTTAAAATCAATTCTATAAACTGACAGGAAACAGTGTAATGTCGTCACTTCTCTCAGTACGAGTTCAAACTTCAAACCGAGTTCAAACCGATTTTCTCTAATTTGACATCAAGTAATTTATAAGTATGAGCTGAAGAAAAGTCACTGAAGCTTCTGTGAAAAATCTGGAATTTCTAACCAAGTTGGTGGAAAATTACAAAAGAAGTATGAACAATCTTTTACAAAATGGCTGCAAATCTACTCCTGAAAAAATGAGACTCTATGTTGAACTTAAATGAAACAGATTGTGATCCTGTTTGATATATAATCAATTGAAAATAGTACAGACACCATTTTTGTTATTGATTTTTGTGCTTTTTCTGATTTCTGACAAGTTGATACAGGTACAGCAAAAGACTGGAAATGTCTCGGAAATGTCTAAAAACACCTGCTTGGAACATTTAACAGGCTCACTGGTAGCAGGTGATATTATCATGATCCTTGTAAGGCTCGGTCGTTCACAGTCAAGAACGGGGCCAGGAAGTTTTACACAGGGTCGTAACTTTATCGGATTTGGGGCTGTAATTAAGGCTCCAGTAAAATGATGAGACTACAAGGCTCACAGTCACAGTAACCATCTTGAATAATGCCTGAAGACTCTAAAGTGGCAATAATTTGTTTCACTGTAAAACTGGGTCACACTGGAATCACTGGGAATCACTGAAACGGCTGTAAATCAAGCGCGAGGAAACTTTTCGACCCACACCGATCACCAGACTGAAGAGTACAAGTCAGCAAAACCCCCGAATCATATTGAATTGAAACATTTCTGATTATTCGGTAAGGAAATGGTTTAAAAAATGCACTTTCTCTACCTTGATATACACAAAACTTACTACGAGTGTTGCTTTTTATAATATTGTTGCTTCTAACCTCAGTCACTGCGTTGTCTCAGTGCTTTTCTGTTCTCTGGTGTGTGTCTGCTAACAGGAAACTACAGAATCTTACAAGCTAGCGTACATGTAAAAAGCACCATGGGCACTTAGATCTGCTCTGGTGTGGTGTAAAATGTTGAAGCGTGTTAACTCCATCATGCATCGGATCAGTCAAACAGTTGCAGACATCTCCCCTCATGCATTTCCCCGATTGTAGAACTACAGGTCTCTTTTGTATTGTATATGTAAAATCAGATTTGTACCGTACAAGGCCGTTTTTTTGTTGTCACCAGACGTATCTGTGTAATTTCAGAGAGCAACGGCAACACTTTTAAGGACAGAGCTGTGTCACCGGCATGTAGCACTCTCAGGACAAGAGTGTAACAACGTGGTGAGTGCCTACTACTCTCAAACAAGGGTTGCAGCTTTTCAGAGCACATAAAACAGCCTCGCTATCCCCCCCCCCCAAGAAAAACATGTGCAGCAATCTGAAGCTGCCAGCCGTAGCAGGAAATAAAGCATTTTTACCGAATCCTGACTCTCAAAGTGACTGCGACAACAACTGCATGGTGGAAACAGGATCACAGTGTCTGGCCACAGCGAAAAAAATTCATTCACTCGTCCTCGCAAAGTAGACGGCGCCAGAAACTAGGTGACGCACTTTGATGCTCCCATGGTCACGACGCAGACAATAAGTATAACAGCATTAGTTCAAGAGAACCATCTCCTCCTGTCTCACATCTCTTTCTTTTTTTTTTTTGCATAGCACTTTATTCTCCAGCAAATCTGGGTTATGTTAAACAGGAATGTGCGAGACAGCTGAAATGATTCCAGCTCTCCGTTCCCTCTGAAGTCACCACCGTCAGGACCGAGGCTGCACCGGAGATGCTACGATAGAGGAGACGAACACACTCAGCAGAGATGGTCGACGGTCAAATGACATACATCCTACCAGCTCCCTTTAAAACCCAATCGTCTGCTTCACCAGCTGAGCCAGGGAACACACACACACACACACACACACACACACACACACACACACACACACACACACACAGCCAGTTTCATTGTTGCACAGACCGGAGAGCTCGGCTGATATTCACAACCGTTTCAACCAATTTGGTGCAGCTGCAGACGGACTTCTACCAAGCGTGAAAGAGGAGGAGGTCGGGTGAGGTTATCCAAACATTAGACAATAAGCAGATGGTGTCACATCATGGCAGTGTGGACTGAGTCGTAACTGAAGTGTAATCTACGAACATTTAAGCCTTAATCTGAAATCACCAAACTTTTTAAGATGAGGGCCTTGTGTTGGTGGATGATGGCTGCCAAGTGGCTGCCAAGACTTTTCCTGAGTGACTGTGGTTTAACTCAGTGGGGCGGCTCCATCTCTGGTATCCAAAATCTTTAAATGCAGAATGAATGGAAATAGTAGACTACAAGTCCTACCAATGTACAGCTTTGTGGTGCATAACTCTCTAGTTTTTAAAGTATAAAAATCCTGAAAAGGTCTGAAAGATTAGATCAGCATACACAAATCACACTGGGATAAATCACAAATATTACAGTTTTCTTTTTCAGACACTGGTCAGTTTTAAGAATTTTAGCTGCTTTGCTTCCATAACACGTCTTCTTTAAAAATGGTGTTTGTTTTAGTTCAGATCTCTAGAAATGCATGAAAATAAACACATATTAACATTTGCTCGTAAAACTAATTGTCCTAATGTAAGCGGTTGACTTGGGTTGTGTCCATCTGTTAAAACTTTTACGCAATTCGACATTATTTGTCTAAAAATTTACGCAATTCCACAAAATGTAATGGTTGTTTTTATCAAGGTTTTCCTCATAGTCTTAGCCACAAATCTCCACTTCGGTAAAACATACATGCACCAGATGTTTCAGCTTCATTCTAGACAGTGCAACATCATTTATTACAAAAATAATTGATTATCTCGCTACGTAAACCTTCTAGCGGTGTTGCAGTTGACACAATCAGTGACTTGTAAAGGAGCAGATGGAGGTAGAGTCTCTGAACCTAATTGTCTTTGAAAAGTGAAGAACTCACAACATAATTACATAAATAAAATATTTTGTTTCTTACAGTGGAAACCATTTCGCGCCCAAAGGCGATGACGGTACGGGAAACACTGCAGTTAATAAACAAGGCTGAAAGAGTTTTAATAGAGGAGTAACAGCAACCACCTGCAAACAACCAGACTGTCCCCCTTTTCAGAAGTCCCTCAGCTCTCTCTCTCTCTCTCTCTCTCTCTCTCTCTCTCTCTGGTCCCTTCACTGCTCTATCCTAGTTTTGTTTAGTGAAAACTTTCTGCAATGTTTTCCTCCCCCTCTCCCTCCCTCCCCTTCCTCTCGCCCAGATGAATTCATCTGGCACAGAGGGAGAGAACGAGGGGGGAAAAAAAAGGAGAAAAATTAGGTAATGAAAAGCGAGAGAGAGAGAGAGAGAGAGAGAGAGGGAGGAAGAGGAGGAAGAGAGGAGACGGGCAGAAGAGATGTGAGAGACGGAGAGGTGACAGAAACGAAAGAACTTAGCGAGCGTCCCGGCAAAGCTCATCGATAAATGAGGCAACAGATGTTTAGCTCTGTATAAAATGACACCAGGCAGCTATATGTGGAGCAGCTACCTGGCCTCATTCTGCAGCTCTACATTACATCCTCCCAGAATCCTCTCTGTTACGACGAGCTGGCCGGCGGAGCCCGAGAGGAGGATGATGATGACGAGCGCTCCGATTTTTACTGTGTTATTATGATTTATTGCCGCTGTGTCGTTACACTGGCAGCTCATCAGAAATGACAGAACAGTTGGGAGGCTGTCAGGCTTTGTGTCGTCTTCAGATTTGTCACATCTGCGTCGAGTGAAAAGTCGAAACTGCTCGGCTGCAGGTGAGGAACTCAAACCCCCGGCTGACGCCACTTCTTATGAACATATGAGGCCGTTGAAATCTGCTCAAGAATTTTAAGTAAAGGTCTGTGAAATTGAGTAACGCTTGGCCGAACAACCAGAGTGTTGAAGACTCTGAGAGACTGACTCAGATGTCGGTGATGCATTCCAGTAAGGGCAGGCAAATAAAACCCCAATATTTCCTGGCTTTTTGACTGCTTGGTTACTTATTCCAAGGTTTCCGCAGCACAAACACACATAGATGACGAACATAAACGGGGCACAAGACTCATCTGCAGTAACTTGATGCTGCAGGACCGAGTCTGTCTCCCAGAAATGATGTGTATATACTACTCATTTGGTTTTTGTTTTTTTCCAATTAAATTTAAGCAGGAAAACCTAACTGCCGCCTGGATTATGTTTCCTGGCAACGCTTTTTTTTTTTTTTTCAAGTTTCAAGTGTAGGAAGTGCTGAACCTCAGAGAAGTCATACGCCAGGGAGGGTGTTGTGTAAGTGGGTGTGCACGGTGCAGGACTCTGACACTGGAGACCGGAGGTTCAAATCATTGTTTAAAACATTCATGCTACAACAGCACTTTGGTTAAAGTTCAGGAAAAAAAAAAGATTGTTTTAGATGTTAATAGAACACACAGGAAGATGATAGAAGTTTTGGAGCGTTAACTGGATCTTTGGGGCCGATGTTTGCTGATATCCTCATATGTACAGAATACATAAATAAATGTACATTTTTCTGCAATGATACCTTAAATGCAGTTATCAAACATGTGGCAAAAATGTGCCTGAGACAGAATATTTTACGGTTTAGACATAAACCGTATCATCTAAAATGACACCAGTGCGCCAAAACAGTAAACTTACATGGGAATTGAATGAATATAAATCACACCGAGGATATTTTTCTGCATTATGTTCTGTTTAAAAGCAAATCATTTAACTTACATATATAGGAAAGCATTCACTCACACCGATAGATCTGTGATTTTGCAAAAGCAGGAAACATTTTCTTGCCGCGCTCTGTATCGTCTTTTTGTGACTTTGCAGATACGTCAATGAACATTTTCCTGATAGAAAACACAATCTGGCCAGTATTATGCCTCCTTCCACATGTAAATGCTGTTGTGTGATTCAATTGTATGTAAGTGGTGATGGGTAAAACTATTTCAGTGTGAGTCATCGTACCGTGACACTCATCTACAGACATTAACTTGAGTAAAATTGCCTTCAGTTGCTGCAGGTATTGTCGGTGGGTCTGGATGGGTTTGACTGTGAGGCAGCTGCAGGCGTGTGACAGAAATAAAAAATAAATAAAGATATGAAGTACATAAAAAGGTAAATAAACAGAGAGGCAAAACACTAATATCAATTCATTTTAGATACAATAAATGAATCAGTGCCGACATTGATTTGTAGTCTTGTTTTTGGCAAATTTAATGTGCATTTACGTATTCAAGGAGCCATTTATTCATCTGTTTATTCTATTGTTTGGCAGTTTCAGTCCTCAGTATGGATAAAGACGGTGAGCGTGTATAAACGTCAGCGTCTTCATAAAATCGTAGCTTTTTCTCAAACTTTACTTGACGATCAATGCCTCGAGCAGAACAAAATCTGAGCTTGCAGAGCGCAGGCACTGAAAGTAAAGGTAACATCAGTATTATCCCATCAGTAATATGATGTTTATTTACATCCGCAGCATTGTTACTGTTCCACTAACGAGACATTCAGACTGTGAGGATTTCAGCATGATATTTTTAGCTTTTAATTAACCCCTCTTACAAAGTCCTGAGTCATCCAAACATCTTTGCATAATCACTTTTTTTTTAGTACAGGTTCATATTTTTTTTCTCGTTTGGTTGAAAATGCTAGAATAAACCTTTTCACATAGCCTAAAATATTCCCCTTTATTTAAAAAGAAAACAGCCCATGCAAATTAACTGCAGCGGCCTATTGATCTTATAAATGATTTAACCAGCGGTCTTACTCTCAGCGCACCGAGTGACTCACTGCTGCCACGGCGCAATTACACAAATTTGAATATCACGCATCGGTCGTAGGCCGCAAAAACACGAATACAAACAGGTTATTTTTATATTAATGACCTGAAATCTGTGCGTTGGTTTACGGACTAAAGAAAAAAAAAAAGTTGAATGAAAAAGCTGTTCGCGGTCATAATGTCACACATTAAGCCGCATTTAGACGCATTCACGCTCCGGTGGAAAACTCGGGAGTGTAAAATGGGTCAGAATCAGCCATTAGCTCATGAAGGTTGAGATGTGACTGACGGGACCACGAGACCGGGTAAGATAGTGGGTCAATGAGCAATGAATAGCTCCCTCTCTCTCTCTCTCTCTCTCTCTTTCTCGCTCTTTCTCTCCCTCTGCGCCTTCATGTCTCTCATCCTCTGCCTTTCTTCCTGATCCAGCATCTCCCTCATCTCTCCCCCCACCACACCGCCCTCCCATGCCCCACAGTGTGTCTGTGATGGCCGTTGTGTAACATTACTAAAGAAACGCCACACCAGTGAGCAGCATCAGTGCGTTGGGGAGGGAGGAGGGGGAGGA
>JARJLU010011639.1:0-15673 GCA_030272975.1 Sparidentex hasta
AGCACAACAGGACCCTACAAAGACTGAATGAATACGATGTCGACGCAGACAGTTTCCAAAATTAGGTCGATGCACAGCTGCCGCTCAGACCAACGAAGCCCTCAAGAACATCTTTCCAAAAAATACACAGCGACTCGTCTCATCGCTGAAATATTTGGATGGACAGAACAACATTTCCATCCCAGCTGTGAGCAGAATATGGATTCAGTGTGAGATAATCGAAGCATTGTGAGAAACATGAGCGGCTGTGAAGCAGCTGTACGTATGATTTACAGACGTGTCGAGGCTGACAGGACGGCCGAGCGCTTATGTAAGATGCAGATATCGAATCGTACAGAATGTCCTGAAGGTGGCTGCAAACTCTTCAGCCGTTCAGTCGAAGTCTGGAGACGTTTCTTTGCCCCAGTACTTCTTGTTTGAGGACATTTAAAGTTCCCCCCAAACTGTGTTTTGTAAATTTGTTTTGCAGTGACAGAAAGAGACAGAAATAAGTCGACAGTCCACAGATACTCACACAGACTTATTTCTCATACGCAATCACAGAATTAGCTGGAAAACAATTTATGAACATTTAAAAAAGGCGCTGTGCTCTTATTAGAGAAGAAATTAATCCTCAGAATTTCTGTATTTATAATCTAAACAAAGTAATAACACACACTTTTCTTCCATAAGTGAATAAAAAAAGCTGTTTCAGAACACTTAAGTGAAGCTAGAAAGGTGGCAGGGTCCGCCACATATACACACAGTAAAACTCAATCAGTTTGTTTAAAAAAAAAAAAGATGCAACTTTAACTATATATAACTGTTGGTGCTGATCCAGATAAAGGGACAGGACGCTGTCAGATGTATTTAAGTGTTTTCAAGACAAACAGACCCAGCTGAGCTGGGAACGAGGAAATGCATTTTCTAGGTCAGACTGCGTATCTGAAGAGCGTCTGTATTTTAAAAAGTCATAAGTCAGTTGTGCTGTCGTCGCTGACCCGAGGCTCCTGAACACACCGCATGATCCTTACTTCCCTCCGCCTTTGGCAAATACTCCAAATACTCTGGGAGATTACTGAAGGGAAGCATTTAGAAGCTGGAGAAGAAGAAGCGATCAGTCGGTGTCCAACGCAGCAGCACCGAACACCAAACACAAGAGACGACATGCACAAATCTTTACTTCTGTCAGTGAAGCGACTCTAATGTGAGGAACAAAGTTTATATCTTTACAGGGAAACTGGAAGTGAAGTGTGTTGTTTGCCCTCAGGTGCAGCGTTCTCCCACACCTGACGTCTTTCACCATCCAGGCCTCGCTGATTCATAAGAGCCGCGTTAACTCACAACGGGGTCAGTGGGCCAGAACCACGATCCGTTATGTGATCCGGCTTTTAGCGCCGGAGCTGCTCTGATTTGAAAACATCGGTTTCATTGTTCGTCTGTTCTTCTGTTGTGCGATGACGGCGTCTTGTTTGTTTGGTGACCCAGTTATCAGAGTTCTTCTGGGTTTGAACTCCCGTCTCTCCTTCTTCTCTTACTTCCGGTATCGTTGGACTCATAACACATAACATCCTCAGGGAAAAATAAAACTGGAGAAAACTGATAAATATTTGATGAGTTTATAAAGGGCCAAGACAGTGTTACGGAGGGCCTGGTGTGAGACCCCTTACAGCAGAATTTGCACACTGTGGGTTTAAATGTCAAACAAAGCTGGAGGCTTTAAATCCTCTTTACGATGGATCAATTAGAAATGGTAAAATAGATCCACTGAGGAGCTTTTGATCCCTGAGACGCTTTGTGGTAACAGTCGGTTAAGAGCTCCAAATGTGACCTGACGTCTAAAGATGACGGATCGGATATCAAACCAGCGGCTCCGGGCAGCTCGTGGTGTGAAAGCAGAGCGTTGTGAGACTAAAGATGCTTGTGGGAAACTCAAAGCCGGAGCGTGAGTCACAGCGTAATCCCGTCCAGGAAGCTCCTCTTTGTCTGCGTGTGAGCGCTCGAGCGTCGACGTCACCGGGATCTGCTTCCAACAGCAGAGATCACAGATCACAGGCGCAGGATGAACAGATCAGAGCCAGACAAAAGATCCTGTGAAGTGTTAAAAGTACACAAAACATTCCTCCTGTTTTCCAGGAATGGAGGGAACATTTTGAACGAGACACGGAACATGGTTTCAAACTTCACACATGCCAGAGAAAACAGCGCCGGAAAGAGATGTGAGAGATAATTAACATTAACTATACAGACAGACGAGACTCAGAGGAACATGATGGGGCTGTTTGAAGTTTGTAAGAAATGAACTGAGTTTTAATTTAAAAACTGGACTAACGTTACGAGCAGGACGTGAAGAAACAGCAGTTTATGTTGCAGAGATGTCTGATGTTAGCATGCTAACCAGCTAGCTCCACCTCACCTGTCTGTCACACCACCAGGTCAGAGGGATCAAAACTGAACACATGCTGTCTTTGCTTTTTAATGGAATAAATTAACAAAATAAACTTACTAAATGTCGAGAAAAAGGAAACATTCAGACACTGTAAACCTTCAACACTCAAGATTCTCTTTTACTGAACACGAAAACTTTGCTGTAAAGACGACAGAGCAGCTTCTTCTCTCCGGCTGCGAGACTCAAACGGTTCTGAACGATCCGACCCGCTGACCAACATCCAGAATAACTACAGAACCAACGTACAGGAGAATCAGACGAACTCTCTGATGGTCTCGTTATCTTACGCAGGTCGTATAGAGGCATCGGTTATAAACGGAAACTGTTTCATAACCAGTTTAAAGTTCCTCGGCGTGAGTTTGAGATTTATATAACATTGTTTGAATTAAGTCGTGGCTGGTGAGCCGGAGCTGTAAGAACCTGTGTGGGAATCGACCCCTGACCCGGTTAAAGTCCCCCCCCGGGTCCGGTTCCCTCCCCCATGTCGACCGGAGCGTTTGTTGACAATTGGATTAAAATATTACATAAATTACATTATGTAAGACTCGGTGTGTGTGCAGGGAGGCCCGCTGATCGCTCCTGATGCAACACTCTGCCGACGGGGCGGAAACGGCATTATGGTGACGGATGGGATTATCAGACGCCGGGCTGTTAGTGCCTTGCTCAACAGAACTCAGGCTGAAGGCTGAATGATTCAATTACCATATTTAACACATTTAAAAAAAAATACCTGCACATGTTTTGTTTGTTTCTGCCTCAACAACATTCAAAGGAGATTCTTGGATCAGACAAATATTCTGTCCCACTGATCATTAAAACAAACTGTTGATACAGAACCTTTAAAGCTCAGCCGTGTGGATCGGACCACGGCCTCAGTTATCACGACCAGAATCATGTAGCAGCCACAGCAACCGACTGTGTTTACAGTCACATAACGACATTGAAGTTTTGTCCAGAAAAGAAAAAGACGAGATCGTTCAGACACGACGTGATGAAGCCGCTCCGAGGTGGGAGGAAAATTAAAAGCTTCCACTGAATTGACGAGCTGGGCAGAAACACAAACGCCTTCAGGGTGTGTTCAGCTTTTCTTTCTGTCAGATCTTTAGTGACGGGCTGTTGCTTTTGATCTACTTTTTGTCTCGGGGGAAATTTTGTGCACGAACCTAAATAATGGCCTGATGTGTAACGTCGTCCGGGGAGGAACGAGTCGTTTCTTGCCAGATTCCAGACGCCTGAATCACAAGATGAAACGAAGTTTAAACGTCACCAGGGTGCGAAGATTAAACAACACTTAAACCAACCAGGGATTAATTTGATACACCCAAGATTAACTGTGATCAGAGTTCAGTTCAACTGGTTTTAACAGATCCAACATTTGGCAGAAGCAGATAAAAATGAGTCTCTAAAAGTTTATTTGTGCAAACCAAACTTAAACAAACAGATCAATAAATAAAAATGAAAATCCAAAATGTCCTCATTCTTCTTGCTTCATGATAAAAGCTTTTAAATGACAAGATGACGTCAGACTTTTATTGTGAAGAAATTAAATGTAAGTTTGATTGAATTAGTGGAGCTTTGTGAGTGTTTACAGCTCGATCACCAGCCGGGCTGCAGCTTTTTAACGTCTTCTGCTCAACTCAGGAGCTCGAAGACGGTCGAGTAAGAATTAGCGACTAACGACTTAAATTCAAGTCCCCTTTTTCTTCAGCTTACATTTTGTTTTACGGTTTGTTAAATTTGCAACGTTTAAGCAGAAGGAACAATTAGCAGCTGCTGTTTGTAACGTAACTATATATTAATTAATTCTAAGTGATGAAGGAAAAACCTGCTGATTGTCCAACAAATCCTGAAGTTATCAGATATTTAATGATGACGGACGGACACATGGATCTAAAAACACACGTAACGTGTCTGTATGTTCACATTCGACTGATTATTTTTCAGAATCAGGTTTTCAACATGCGTCTGAGTCTCACAGCCTCCTGCTGCAGGTTGACCCTGCAGATACCTTCAGCCAGATTAACCCGTCAAACCACATTAACCAACTTCCCGTTGTGCACAGAACACCAGCGTGCACCTGTCCCAGAGAATTCAACTGAAGTTTCACCATTTTTACACCCAAACTAGAACATTTACGCCAAATCTAGCTGAACTTTCTGTTTATTTTCTCGTGCGTCACCTTTGACAGAAGCGTGGAGGTCTAGCTGTGTTCACGTGGACGACGTTTCTTCTCTACGAAGGAAGATTTCAGATTTCAGATGTGGTGTTTTTTAACGTGCGATGACACATTCAATAGGAACACCTGTGTGACGTCCTGCACTCTTCGTCCTCGCCACATAATAATCTTTTGGCATGCGTTTGATGAGCTCGCTGTCACAAAGATCATCTTCTGTCGTGTACGTTCAGTCGACCACTTCACTACGCATTTACATCAAGACTGTCGGCATGTGCAGAAAATAATCAGGTTTTATTGTTTAGATGTTTTTATTTTGATTGAGTATTTTCACTACTAGCGTTTACTTGATATATTTGTTCTGACTATGAATTCAACAGATGACCATTTTTTTTACATGTTGCACTTTTAGAGAACATTCAGGACAAACACTGTTGATTCCAGCGTGGTTACCAGGACTTCTACCACCTGAGGAGGTTCTCAGGTCGTTTGTGGTTAGCTTAGCTTACCTTAGCATCAAGACGTGACTCAGTCCACAGACAAACAGAAATGTAGGAAGGACAATCTGCAGCTCGGGACAGTTAGCCTGCGGTCTGACGGTACGTCTTGACTCCCACAGTTGTTGTGAGGTGGCTGTTTCTTGTTGAACATCAGTGGGTTTGTTGGTCGGCGTCGTTCTGAGTGATGCAGGTTTGGTATCATGTTTTTGTCGGGCGTTGCATTCCTTTTGTTCAGGCTGCTGGCAAATCAGATTTGCTATTCAATATGCGAGCTCAGATCAGATCAGATTTTTGTGCCAAGATGTCATTAAATCATCTGCAGGTGTTGCTGTGGTGAGGAATGAAGGCGTCGGAGACTGTGAAGCGTGAGAAACACAAATCTGTCAGCTCGTTCTTTAAACAATTGTGCAGACACGTTGCACAACGGATGATTTCACCAGAGGAGACGAGTTCTGAAGAACATGTTGTTGTGAATGCTGACGACAGATGCAGATTGTTGGATATAAAAACTTTGAATAATGTCAAGACAAACTGAAAAATGTGGCATATTTTAGGTTTTTTTTGAAGTGTTTAACCTAAATGTTGCTGGTTAATGTGGAATTTGAATTTTGTGGCTTTAACATGTTCAAAGTCGTGTCTAAAGAGTTTTAAGTGTTCTAATAGTTGGACGAGAATAAAGGATTCAAAATATAATACAAGTTGTGTGCAGAACTGCAATGCTGGCTTGGATCAGTGTGGAGAAGCAGCTGAGAGTCAAATACTCCCATGATATATCAAAGACTGGGAACATCTAGATGTTTAACTGGAGTTTCTGCCTAGAATAAATGAAATTATGACAGTTGAATGTGGTTAAAATGTTGGTTAACAGAGTCCCACCTCTCATTATCAAGCTTCTCCTTCAAAGACACTAAAAACTAACACTTAAATTATGACTTTGTCGAAACTATGAGCGTCTACTGAGCGCACTGTGAAGCCAAAAGTGTTTCCAGAGCCACGTAGTTGCACCAAGAATGGATTTACCTACAAGCTGATGTTTAATATATGAAGGTGGAGTGAAGGATTGTGGGACTGAGAGCGAGAGAGGAGGAGGGGAAGTTTGAAAATGAGCCTGGAACGCAGTTAAATACCTGAATGTTGCGTGACTGTTTAAAATCCCGAAGGCGGTTCACAAAGGAGGGCAGTCATTTCTCACAAGCTAAAGCAAACATACCTGTGTGTTCATGTTCACTCGTTATATAATTGTCATGATGCTTTACTATTCCAACACACACACACACACACACACACACACACACACACATTCACATACACAATAGTTTAGAATAGAGACACAGAGAAGCACGTTAGAAGCTGATTCATATGTGTTTAAGGAAAAACGTTCAAAGATGCTAAATTATAAATCTCCGTCCTTTTCTCTCATCTGACTCCGACTCAGCTGATTGTTCACATGTTCCTCGTCCTCGTTTTCACCTCTTCACCTCGTCTTTAACCCTCTTTTCCCCCTTTTTGGCCCAGTTTTCTTATCTCTGTGCTAAACTTCCCCCCCCCTTTCACCCAGTTATCTGTCTGCTCCGACACATTTCACGGTCTAAAGTTCACTTTTTTTTCCTCCTCTTTACAATCAATTTGTGCGTTTTGCCTCTGACAGGAGGTCAGTTTGGTCATAGAGGCGTTATTTTCTTGTATTCTTCCATTCGAGGACACAACTGTCTGCCATTAACTTTATTTCTTAATGAACTGTTCCTTCACTAAGTGACGACAGAGTTCATGAGCTGTTACAGATGTACAGTGTTGTATAAAATGCCCACATGTCATATTCGAGTAAAAGTAAAGATGATCAGTATTAATCCCTGGTTCTGGTCGGTCTGTCTGGGTCACTCACAGTTTTCTTTTTCTGTCTGATGCATTTTTAATGTGTCTGCAAACCACAGATGCATCCACGGCTGACACTCAGCACATCGTACATCACATTCACGTTAAATGTTTATTCGCAGCCGGTTATTGTCGGACAGTCTTCAGCCATTTTTATGCAGATGGAACCACATGTGTTATCTTGATGAGACCTGGGGACATTTCCAGCTGTTTCAGTGGTTTGGTATTTCAAGACAAACCACAATGTTTTCTGGGGTTTTTGTTCCTAAACGCAGGAACCAACACAAACTTAAAGTAACAACATGAAGACAAGGTTTGACTGACATTAAAGGTCACAGGACATTAAAGTTTTATCTGCAGACAATCGAGAAGAAAAGAAGACGACTGTAACCAGACAGTAAAACCAACACCTGCAGGAAATACATCAGCAGGAAGCGAAAAACAAAAGTGAGAGGATGATTAAATGATAAAATCATCATATCTACAGTCAGTGGAGATGGACTTCCCTTCATGGACACATGTGGAAAGTCAGGTTTGATTCATGGTTCAGCCAAAAGTGCAGAAGCAGCAGTTAATTATCTCAGGAAGACAAAAGGCTCGTGAGATAATTCAGGAGAAACAGGAAAATGATTTCAGCCCAGCTGACAGTTCACCGTCAGGACTGCAGGGGAGGATTTGTTTTTCCGCGGTAATCTCGAAGAGCAGACGATCAAAACGTATAGAAACCAGAAGCTGCTTGAATAAAGTCCATTGTAACAGCAGCGGTTTTGTTTCTTCGTGATAACGACGTCCATTATCTCGTTATCTCTGGATAACAAAGATTGTTGTCTCAAGATAACGGAATCATTAACCGGTGATATCCAGATTAACAGCAGTAAAATCATTAGAGCGAGTAAAGCTGCGTGCTACATCTGAAAGAAACACTGAACATTCAGAACAATCATCCTTAAAATCTGTTTTTTCACCAAACAAGACGAGAACAGAGGACGAGCCGAACGTGTCTGCAGACTCACGTTGCATCATCCAGAGCTGCTCTCAGTGTCGCTGACAGACGGAGGCAGATAATAATAAATGAATGTTTGATGCTCGACTTCTGCTGGACTGTAAGTGTGTTTCAGCCCCGCCTGGTAACCTTCCTGCTCTTTTGTCTGCTCTTATTAAAACCTTTGTTTGCTCCAAATCCAGACAAAAAGCCCACAGCGTCGCCGAGCGCGTTGCTAAGGGACGGATTTATAAACACTTCAGTGACCGAGGCCGAGGTGACTAAAGGTAAAATCTGTCTTTTACTGCTCTGCTTCCAGCATTTTCACCTTTTACTGAATGTGAACAAATGAATAATCTCACTGTAAGACATTTATCTAAACTCCAAATATAGATATAGACGCTCCGATTGATATTACAACCTTTTTTCTGCCCTCTCTGTTGCTTTGACTCTACATAAAGGAGACATGTGACGCTTATTTTCAGGATAATAATTGTATTTTAGGTCACCACTATAATAGTTTACAAGCTTTAGACTGTCTGGTGCTGCAGCGCTGTCTGAAACGCTCCTGTCTCTTTAAGAGCTCCCTTCTCCTCTGATTGGTCAGCTCACGCACACCCGAGCCAGCAACAACTAACAACAACTAACAAGAACAACAAACAACTACAGCTGTGAGAAATCAATTCTTATGTGGAAAAACTAGCATGCATTGTGCAAATGTGTGACATGTGATGAGTCACAGAATCTAAGGCGGGACTTGTGCGATGTTTTTCAGGAGCAGTGTTTTCTGTGGGAGAGACGAGCTTCTGTTGGTGCAGACGTTCACCTTTTTAACTTTTAAGAACTTGTTCATGAAGCAGAACACATTTTTTTAAAGTATAATAGGTCCGCTTTAAAATATCTTGTGTTATAAACAGTCTGACCCACCAACAGAAAACAGTTTACAGAGATTCAGCTGCGACACCACAGAAGAAGCTGAACGGACTGACTGTCGGTCGCTGGACTGGACTCTGTTATCTGTAGCCGATAGGATCCAAGGCTGTCAGAGCGGCAGCTGGTTCTTCTTTCATCGCAGCGATCCTGAGATAAAAGAAAATGACAACCTTCACGTTACAAAGTAAACCATCAGGAATGTGTGTGATGCGTCTGATTGATCACTTTGTGGCTGAAAAGTTGAGCAGTGTAACTTTTTTTTTTTTGTTTTGTTTTTTCGTTTGTTCACGCAGAACTAACGAACGCTGCTCAAAGCGTCAGATGGCTCTTTGAAGAAGTGACGACCCGACAGAAAAGTCCTGGTTCACAAACTGCAACTGGGTCGCACAAGAGTACAAAGGAAGACACACACACACACACACACACACACACACACGAAGACACACACACACACGTCAGCACACACACACACACACACACACGTCAGCACACACACGTCAGCACACACGGACATGTCTAGACACACTCTCTTGCATGTTTGACCTTGTGACCCAATGAGCAGACCCCCGCGGGTCACACACACACACACACACACACACACACACACGCAGACACACACACACACACACACACACACACACACACACACACACACACACACTCTAATCCTCCTGAACTTGTTCACCTCAGACCTCCAGCAGAGCTCCAACTCAAACCAACTTGAATGGAAAAGAATTCTTTTGCTTTTATGTTTTTGTTCGTCCGTCTTCATCGATTCTCGTTTACGATGTTTGACTCGGCTCGTTTCAGCGTTTGTTCTTTTTTTATGAGATACAAACATCAGCTGCTGAAGTCGTTGTCTTCGGGTCTTTGGAAAGTCTTTTTCTTTTTTTTTTGCTTTATGGCCACTTCGCTGCTTCTCACAGGCCACAAACTGGAAACATGTTCTGTTCACTCTGTTTCAGTTTAAGCCTCTTTGAACGAACGAGGAAAACTTTTCTGCAGAGTTAAACCTCGTGTTGGATTCTGTTCTCAGCGGCTTCAGGGGGAATTATTGGGTCAGCGGAGGTCCAGCAGACACAACAACACATTTTTAAGCTGGAGAAGAGAATTTGCCTTCGAGTACACGATGTTTTCAAATATATACTTTGTTATTTTTACAGCTCTGGTGACGCACGTCTAATGTGCAGATCGTTACGTCCGTCTGTAGCTCTGATCATCACTGAAATAGACGCACATCTGTTTTTTTTAAGCACCTTGTCGATGTTTGTTGTCAGATCATCTGCTGCCGACCTTTTTATTTTACTGCTTCTCTGACATGTGACTGTCTGCAGCGCTGATCTGTTGAGGATGTTGTGTGAACCCACAACACTGAGTTTTGGAACAAGTCACAACTTTACATTCAGTCACGACACTCAGGAACAAAAAAACCCTCAGTTAGAGTTGAATAAATATCATGTTTTGGCTGTAAATATTTGCTCCTGTCGCCACAAACACAGCTGGAATTTGTCCCGATATATCGTCAACGTCATCCAGCGGCTTCACGCTTAGAGAGGTCGAAACACTGTGCTGAACAGTGGTCTCTGGCTTGGTCAACACGATACGAGACGTGGCAGACATTTTGATATGATAACATGGGAAACATTTGAACCTGTTCAAATGACTAGTTTTATTTTGAAGGGTTTATTACCTTTGGCTTGCTGTGATTTACACTTCCTGTCTTTGTCTCTTTCAGTCTGTCTGCTTCTGTCTCTCGTGTTTTTGTGGTTTATCCTTCCTTCCCTCTGTAGTTTGCTGAATTTTAGTTTTGTTTCCTGCCTGTCTTTTCAGTTTACTGTCTTGCTGTCTTGCATTTGGGTCATTTATTTGTGAAAACATAACAGTTTGCTCTCATTTCTATATAAAAAGTCAAGTTCTGGACCAAAGTTAAATATCTTCCATGAAGACATCAGCACTTGAACAACATAAATGTCTTTAACTTGATTGCAAAAAAGACATAAAAAAAATCGTGCATGATTAAAAACATGGAGGAATAATCTGCATTTCGGTGTTTGACGTATGACGACACATCTGGAGAACATTTTATATTTCACATATTTTCAGCCAAAGTGCTTCAATCACTGGACTGCAGAGAAAAATAGTTAAAAACACAACAGTAATAAACACGTTCAGCCTCCGGAGGAAGTGACACTGCAATAAATGATTCATACGTGACTCGAGGCCAAAGTCTGAAAAGAGAAACTTAATCCTGGTGTTTACAACCAGAGACCTCCTGCTGAGCTGTAACAACAGCAGAACCTTCCCACAGAAACACTACCAGCACAGTCACTCATTCACATCTTGTCTCGGGATTTTCCACTCGTCTCTGTTCACGTCGCACTCGGTCAGAAGTCAGATGAAAGTCTGAACAGAGACGAGAGAGACGAAGCGAGATGTCTCACTCCGCAGCATCTTCCATCACCAGCCACCAGAAAAAAACAGCGGGTTCAATCCAGAATATCATTGATGCAAACCATTAAAACAAGTGTAACGCTTTCTGGGGATGCCAGAAAAAACAGAAAGGAAGCATGCTCACATTTCAAACCCAAGCACCAGAATAAATATGACGCCTCTACAGAACCACAGAAACGTTCATACTGGACTTCTCTTATTATTGCAACTTTCTGATTGTTTCAGCTGAACAATATTTTCCTTTCTCGTCACAGCTCTGTTCTTGTCCTCTGTTAAGGTTTAGGCAAATTAAAAAAACTCTTGGTTAGTGTTAGAAAAACCTCATGGTTTGGCTCAAAACCCCAGTTCTGGTCGCCACGTTCACAGATTGAGACGATCCAACTTCCCGGTTTTGGTCGTCTCAAAAACATCTGGAAATCTTTACAGATCCCCTCATAATAACATCCCTCCACCTCCTGAAGTGAAAGGTGGGTAAGAAGCAAATAATGTGAGAGTTACTGTGGTTTCCAGAAACATCCTGTTAGCTGAGCCGAACATTTTACCAACAAATTTAATCTGAGACGTTTCTTCTCTTGCGGCGCTGCAGGATCGATTAGTGCAGCTTAATTATCACTTTCTTTTCTGAATTGAACCTCGGGGCCTCCAGGAAAATCTCTATTGTGACATGAGCAAATGTTAAACTTTTCAACCTTGCGATAGATGATTCATGTGTTCGTGTAAATGAACGACATTAATCTGAGGCAGCAAAGAACTGAAAACATGGACAGAAAGAAATTGATCAGATTTAAAGTTTGATATCGGCTCAGAAGAAAGAAAGAGACTTAAACTGTGTGCAGCTTCTTCTGGAAACGCACCAGCTGATAATAAATTCTGCCGCCAGCTTCAGATGAACGAGTCTTATAATAAACTGCTGTGTGTGTAAATACTGTGTTTGTATCTGCGTCTCATGATGACAAAACAGAAGTTACATTCTTGAATCAAGTCACGGTGACTAATCATGTGAGTGTATTTCACAACATCGAACATACGTGAAGTGGGTTCGAACCCCCTGCACCACCTGGGAAACACACACCTGCAGATAAACGGTGTTTTCTTCACAGAAACGTGACTGACTTTGTGTTTGTGTTTACAGCTGAAGCGCCTTAAACTTTTCCACAGTTTGTTATCAGCGAGATGTTTTTACCCACAAAGACAACAAAGAAATCAACCAAAGCTTTTACAACCAGGGGATATAAAACCTTCCTCCGCCTGTGGTGTTATCGTCACATGACGATGAGTTTGCTTGTTTTTAAAAACTTCCACTTCTTGTGCACTGAAGCCCGAACGCCACCACACTGGCCCGGTTCCAACATCTCCCCCCTCGACGACACACTCTCAGATTTTCATTAAGTGGTCGCGGCTCTGATCCGACTCGTATTCAGCCGGTCCTGAGGGAGAGTGTTGGCAGCTTCCCGGTGACAAAGATTTAAGTCCGGGGGTGGTTTTTTTTTTGGAGCTCGACCATCGCAGAGTCCTTCTCACAGGCTCTTTGTGCTCGAGTCTCCCTTGAATGCAACACAAAGTCAGAGGTCTTTGTTCTCGCTGCTTGTGGCTCAGGTCACATTCTTTCATCAGCTCAGACTTCTTCACAAGTCGCACAGTGAAGCCGTCCAGGCTGCGATTAATCCAGAAACTGTTTGATTTCTGTTTCTTGCTGTAACCAGAATTGTCTCCGTGTGTGTGTCGGTGATCTTAAGCAGCTGTTTTGACCTGTAACTCGAACAACTCGAACTTGAGTTAAGACTCGATGAATGACTCGTCTGCATTCAGCTGATATTTTACATTTTAAATGTTTTATTGTCTGGCTGTCAGTATTTCACTGTTTAAAGATGATGGGGAGGGATAACTGTCCTTAATTACTGTCTGTCGCTGCACAATCACATCACATACATAGTTATTATAAATATATGTGTTGGAGCTGTTCATTGTTTTGTTATATTATTTCAACATGTATTTATTTCATGAATGTTTTGATGAGCACACGGAAGTTTATTAGTTTGATTACAATATTAGTAGCATTGTTTTTGTGATTTTGAATATTTTGATTAGGCTTTTATTTTGAAGGCCCTGGCACGGGTGAATCTTTAAGTGTCTCAGTGGTCATTTGATTTTGATTTTGTTAATAATGTTTTTTTATTTGGGAATTATTAGTTAGGAGAAATCTGCCACTACAAGATGATTAACAGCTGCTTTCAGTTATCTGAACATAAGATTTTGTAAAAAGGATCAATCCGAGTAACTTTCAGAGGACAATAAAGTGAAGTACCGTGATGAGTGACACACACACACACACACACACACACACACACACACACACACACACACACACACAGCACAGTGTGTTGAAGTGGGTGACCTGCATACCGTTGTCATGTGAGGAGACGTGTTAATTGCCTCCCCTCCTCCGTCTCCCCCCCTCACACTCTGCTGTTATCTCTTCTTCTTCTGTTATCTTCCTCTCCTTTTCCTTTCTGGTTCCGACTGACAGAACTGACACACTACCAGAACTTCCCACCAAACATTTAGCCAAAACTTTATTAGAGCGGTCTGCAGAAGACTGGATGCCGACGCCAGCTGCTACCAGTCAATCACAAAGCTTTAATTAAGAGCTGTCAATCATCTGAATTAAAGGTGCAGGAGTTTCCCCACAAGCAATTTGCAGACTCACCACCTCTTCCTTTTTAACCGCAGGTAACCTGCTCAAATACAGGACTGCCTTTGCATGTTTTCTGTTTGTTTTCCTTTGAATTGTCAGCAGCACCAAAACACAACAGATGCTGGTCCTGCTACTGACCGGTCACTTACAGTCCAGCCCTTCAAAACTGTTTCTCCCCCTGTGTTTCGTCAACACTGTAAATTGTTCTGGTTGCATCTGAGATGTCACCCGTGTTTGTGTTGTGCTTGGGGCCCAGGGGACGAGTGGAGGGAACCGGGTCATAGAACTGAACCTTCAACATGACACAGAGACGTTTTCACATCATGACTCGGGAGAGACGAGACAAACCAACTTTACAGAGAGATTTTACAGAGACAGTTCAGTGATTATGAACTCAGGAGCCGTCCACACCTGCCCGGTTCATTTTGCAACTGTGAAGTTGTGTTCCCGGTTTTACTGTTCTGTCCACATGAACACTGGAACCGTGGTCTTTTGGAACCGGGGTCCTGGGTGAGGGGTTTGTGGCTGATTCGGGTTTCAGCGGTTGCGTGTGGAAATGACAACCGCGAATATTTCCGTTGCTTACGTCAAAGCTGAGCGCGAGCCTTTGTAAATATTAAACACAGAGTAACGACAGTTAGAAGGTGGTTACAGGTTGTTAATGATCTAAAACTAACACTAGTTAACCAGCTCGGTCCTGACAAATGATTCCCACTTGCGAGTCGCCATTGTTTTTTTTGTTTTGGTATTTGCCGCGCTTTTCCATTCTGGTTTTAAACTTTTTTGATTGGTTAAAACGGCCTTCCGGTTTTACGTTACATCGCCCCCTATTGCTGTGGCAGATGTATTACACCTATATAGCATCACTTGCTGGCGGATATACGGTTGCGTGTGTACAGAGTTATTTGATTTCACCCGTCGTGTAGACACGTTTTTTTATTTAACAAAACCTCGGTTGCATAATAAACCGGGCTGGTGCTGACGAGGCCTCAGATCTGTTTGAAAACTGTCAGTCGTCAGGCGTTACAGTGCAGAACTGGTCACTAATTTACCTGCATGACCAGATCAGTGTTCACCTGGAGGTCTTCAGGTTCATCACTTGACAAGAGTAACCAGGTCATCTGTGAATGTGTGTGTGTGTGTGTGTGTGTGTGTGTGTGTGTGTACCGTCCTCCTGTGTTTTTTTTGGAACGAGCGCTTTGATCTTAACACCTTCTGAGAGCGTCACACATTTTATCTGCTCATCACCTTTTTATAGAGCTGTGTGAGGTGTCACGTGTGAAGCATCTACACTGTATTTATGGCACGGCCTCTGTGCACCTACACAGAAATGTAACTGCACACTGCACTGATGTCTGACCATGACAGCTATAATTACTCTGCCTGCAGAGGTGATGATACAGAGGATTGTTACCTGTAGTTTCCCCAGTAAACACACCGACCTTTTCGGTTGCTGCAGTTCCTCCCGACTGATCAGCTGTTGTTTAAACTCCTCTGGTGAAGTTGTTCTTGGTGAGCGTGGATGACTCTGGGGATGAAGAGAGGTGGATGCTGCACCTCCATGAGCTCCCAGACACACAGATAGTTAAATAACCAGCTTTGCATTGACAACATCATGATGACAAACTCCTATCGGGTC